>JAPDSC010002396.1:26919-44801 GCA_026290005.1 Latrodectus geometricus
TATATATATATATATATATATATATATATATATATATATATATACAAATAATATTTTTTTTCTCTAAACTTATTTTACGTTTAGGCAAAATACTAAGAGTGCCAAAAACTTTTCATATGAAATTTAAAGGTAATAAGAAAAATTATATGATTTTAATAAACTTATTTATTTTTAAAACTATGCTTGTATTCTGATAGCGTTATAAGTGGGAATAAGTTGTGGATACTGAAAAAATTTCAAATGAAATTCAAAATATCAAAATTAAAAAACATACGTTTGGATTCCAAAATTCCTCAGAGATAAATTTCAGATTTTGTTGTGATGCGCTTAAAAATAATTTCAAAATATCGGAACAAATATAACATTGTAAGAATAATGTCACACATTAGAGTAATAAATTTAAAATGTCAAATAATATTTTCTTTATTGAACGTAGCCATCAAATACCACCCGCAAAAACTCTAATTTTTAAAATCCAAAAGAACCCTACATTATAAAGCTTACAATTGGATATGTTTAAGTAGATTGTTATTCATTAGAAATCAGGTGACTTTGAATTAAGCGTTACTAGTTGTGACGTACAAACTATAATATATCAAATTAACCTTATAATGTTTTCAACTAATTAGATGTTAGAACATCACTCCCGTAAAAGTACCATATTTTTTTAAGATATAATCTATGTATTTTAAAATACAAAATGAGTAAGCCAGTTGAATATTAATCACTGTTCATTTTTTAAATACAATAAAAGATTGTGATAACTGAAAAAAAATCGAAAAAGAAGAGACTAACAAGAAAAGAATTTAGATTGATCTACAAATTTTTCAAAAGAATGTAATTTCAATGTCAAAGCTGTTTGATAAATTAAGTTCGAAAATTTTATCAAACGCTAAAATCGAAGATCAATCTTTTCTCGTCATGTTTTGAAAACTACTCATTCATAAACCAAATGAATAATGTTATTAAAAAATAATAACGTATAATGAGAAATCTTCAAAGTTTTCTAAAAATGATGAATTTTCTTTGAAAAACATAACTCATATTATGTCGATATATTTGGTTCTTTTATATATTTCTGTTTAGATACCTTTAAAATAAAAACTATTAAATTCTATGAATAAAGCCATAAATGTTTCCAAGAAATCAATTCAATTCTTTGCATTATATTTTAGTTTTTTAATTTTATGTAGAAATAAATTGAAGTCTTTTTTAGTTACAAGAATATTATTTACATGAATAGAATACTCAAACCTAAGGAAGCGTTTGAAAAAAAATAGTCTGGAAAACCACTAGTTTTGAAAATTTTATTACCCAGTTCCAACAACATAATTCAAAGAAAAATATTTTAAATATAGACCATCTAATTTGAAATCAATTATAAACTGAAAAATATAATTTTAAAAATAGAGAAGGTATTTCATAGTGCAGTTTTTTTGGCCTGTCTACAAAATAAGTAATTTTTTTTAAATTCATTTCTCTTATACAAGAATAAATTGATTAAATTGTAATGGAAATTATACCTTAAGTTATTGAAATTTAAAGCTTTTTTCAAGGTATTTAAACAAAAATAAGTATTAATAATATTATTACAGAAATATCAATTTGAGCGATTCTTGTACTTAGCACAACTTAATGTACATTACGTTTTATTTTTCAGATATATATATCACATGATTGTCATTGGTCAATTAATTCTGCATTTGTGCATCATAAAAAGTGCTTTTACCATAACCATCACAAAATGTAAATCAAGAATCAAGATTTAGAATTACACATTATGATTATTTTACTTAGGTAGAATTTATATAGAAATACACTGTTTCAACTCTTTTCTTTTTAAGGATCTACTTTCCATTATGGATCTTTTCTAAGATTATATGATGAAGAAAACAAATGAAATCTTGATTTTAATTTTCTATTTGTTTGATTTCGTTCTCTAAAAGAGAATAATTCAATTGTCTAAATGCAAAGGAATAATATCATCAAACTATGTTGTGAAAAAAAATTAATGCTGTTGCTTTATACGTCTATACTGAGTTACCTAATGAAATATTCGACATTATTAATTACAATAAACACATTTTCAAAATATTAAAATGTAAAGTGATACAGTTTAAGCATAACATAAAGTTAAATGTCTGCATATAAGGGACCACGTAAGTAATGCATTGATTCAATGTAGTACATACAATGATAAATGTACCAAGTCAGAATTTATGATTCGTTGAATACCTTTGAAATTTAGGAGCACATTTTATAGCAGTAAAGTAATAAATATTTGTGCATCAATTTTTTTCAAATTATCTCTAAAATTCATACATTTTTGTTATGTGTGTTTTTGTAAGAGGAAAAAAAACCCATTAATCGTATATGACATAAGAGCTTGGAAAAATATAAAATATTTTCTAGTTATTGGAAAAACCTTCAGATATAGAAAAAAATACATTTAAACCAAGACACATAAACATTTTTACCATAGCATCTGGTATGCAGGAAATATTTACAGAAAATATTGATGTGGAAAAGCATTTGAATTGATAATTTTATTCTTATTATCTAAATTTTTAAATTTAAATAATTATATATTTTATTTATTCAAATAAACAGGTTTATTAAATTAATACACTTAACCTTATTCAGAGCTGTGATGACAATAGAATTCACAAATCGAAAATTGCAAACTACAAAAAGTAATTGGCTGAAATCATCCACTAATTAAATAACTTTGTTAATGAGTTAAACTTTTTAGTAAAAGTTTTATATTTAGTTAAATAAAATGAGTGTGAAGACAAAGTTTTTGTTCTAGGATTCTTTTTTTAATTGCGCCATCAAATTAGTAATTTAAATGTTACATTTTTTATTTAGTCATGGATTTCGTGATACAAAATATTTTTTCCAGCATACTTTAATAAATTTAAATTACAAAATTTATTTCCCTCTATTTTAAAAGAAACATTTATTTAATTTTCTATTTGCAAAATAATATAAGTTTATTTCATATGCTATTATATCAAATATTACAAATCAAATTTTTGCGTCTTGAGAATATTTTCCTGAATATTAATATTATAAAAACTAATATTTCTGCAAACATAATAAAAAAATAACTATTTCAGGAAGGATATAAATGTTGAAAAAAAATTAATTACATATAAACAAATTATTAATGCTTTAAGTTTGATATGTATTTATTAATTTATTATTTTTAATTAAGCTTTGAATTTATTGGAATGGAATATTTCAAGGAGAAAAACATGTATAATAGATACTCGAATGAAATGATTACATAGTAAAAAACAATATAATAAAATAAAAATTCAGTATTTTCCTAAAATAAAAAATAAACTAAAGAAAAATACAAAGATTAAAAAATTTACAATTTATTTTATTATAAGTAACACAATATTAGGTCAAGTAATATATTTAAACTGGTTGATTAAATAGGTCACAAAATCCATAGTTTTCGCAGCTAATTTCATGCTAGGTTTTTCTATTGAATTTATTCAAATTTCTCTGGACAATTTAACTTTTGTTGCAGTACGAATAGCATTTATGAATAAAACAAAACAGTTCTATGCATATGAGATAAGGTACGAATTCAATATGACCCTTGGCAATTCGTCGATTCCGTCCATTTGTGTGATCCTTGACAATCCAATGATTCCGTACTCGTATGGCAGTGATGGATTTCAACCAGTAGTAGAGGCAATATAATGGAACAGTAAACCACTCGCAATAGGCAATGATTCTATATCTATCGATACGACCCTTGCTGTTAAGGATTTCTTTTTCGTATATTCGAGGCATAATATGACATTCTGTGGAAATTTCGACCTTAAAAGCGATTTCTGAATGAAAAGTAAAACTTCCATGCAGTACTTCGCATTAGTGTTTCCTTAATACGTCATTTAAATATACTAAAATGCTAATTATTTGCATATTCCAGCCTCTTCTTCCTTTTATGTGATTTTGAATTTCGACGGACTATTCTTTCCCTGGTGTTGTAATTTAAAGGTCCAAGCAGTGTATTTTAGTAATCCAGTACTAAATTTTTATGTATTTTTTCTTTTATCTTTTCTTTAACAGATGCTTACTTAAAAAACTTAACTGGCATTTAATTATCATATTATCAATTTTTCATCAAGAATGTTTATAATCAAGAGAGCAGAATGCATATCACAGTTATTTGCAATTATGCATCATTATACTTTATTGGGTTCAAGAACACACATTATAAAATTTACCAAATTTCACAAGTCTAGTTATGTGATGATATTTTATAAGTGACAGAAATAAATAGATAAATAGTTAATGTACTGTTGGAAACATAACTCCAAGGTGAAAATTAAAGTAATTCTCGTGAAATTTGATATTTTTATCTATTCATCTCATCTTCTCTTTTATTGTTCAATATTACTTAGATTTTAAATCATCAATATCATTTGGTCAGTTTTGCTCCTAAATATATCTGATTTTTAAAAAATAACTTACAATGCAAAATAATTTTGCACTTTATCTCTTTGACCATTTATTAACCATATAAAGTATATTAAATTAAGTACCAAATCACTATTTTTAATGTTTTATTGAGATACTACATGATATATCATTATATTTATGTTTATTAATATAAGCTTGCTAACTGTATACACTGACTATTATTTATAAATTTGTGTATGGATATTTAAAATAATATAATATTATGGATATTTAAAATATACATTTCGAATATTTAAAACTTGATTTCACCAAAGTTTTTACTATGTGTTGTAGAACAACTTAAACAATGTTCTTTCTTATAAAAGGTTTCTCATTGATTAATACACTAGACACGTTTCAATGTACATAGAAATGTATCCAGATATGTAAATAAACATTATACAAAATTTATAAGATTGCTGTAACAAACAAATTATTTCTGTCATATTTTAATTATATGAGTAACGAAAGGATATTGAAACAGCTGCATACATATATTGGGGAATGTATTATCACTCTATTCTTAGTGTCTAATAGACACATTTGATAGTCTACAAAATAATTAGTTAGTTTTCACAGCTAATTTCACAATAGATTTTCAACTTAATTTAGAAATCAAATTTCTTTGGACATTTTAACTTTTCTTGCTGTACTGATAAGTGTTAACGCGTAAAGCGAAACATTTCTATAGATTTTCCATATTAGCTAATTAATCAGCAAGAATATAAAATTTCTTCAAGACTTTTAACAGTAATATTTCTTTTAAACAATTTTAGGTCAATAAATTAAGTGATTACCTCCAAAAACATTAACAACTAAGCAACCGTAATATATCTTAATAAATGATTCATGAAAATAACGAAGTTTAGTTAATATAGATTATTGAATCCGTTAAAGAGGATAATGAGTTAAATTACTTGAAATATATATATATATATATATATATATATATATATATATATATATATACATTTATTTGAGAACATACATACATTTATTTATCAAGTTTAGATTATTTGCTATCAAATATAGACCTGATTTTTCTTGATTTGCAGATATTATTAATTCATTTTACGTTTAATAATTTAAATTCAGTTCTTTCAGTGTATATGTACGCGTCAAAATATAAAGTATAAAATCAGTTTCGGAACACAAACTTTACATTCATTTTAGTGATTTCTGAAGGAAACTTCACAAACATTATTCTTAATAATACACATATATACACGTAATAGTTTATTGTTAACACACACACACACCCATATATATATATATATTTTTTATAATAAGTTATAAATTTCTGCATTCAAATTCCCACATTTATTATATATAAAAGTTAAATAAAAGAAAATTTGAGACCATTTTGAGCAAATGAAAGTATTTTAGAAATATAATTAGAAGCAATTAAGCCACAGAAAATATTTGTGTTACTAATTAACCTAAAATAAAGATTTGCGATTAAATTCCAACTCATGCATGAAGAATATTTAGATAGAACAATAGTATTCAAGTAGAAACAAATATTTAACGGAAAATTTTACTTTGATGATAATTACTTTAGTTAAGTTAATTACTGTTCTAATATTGAAGTAAGTTTATTTTTACGTATTTCTCCATATATTTTATATTCAGTAAATGTAACAGTGAGCGAAACTACACATTTTCTGCAATAATCGTAACATTAATTTTTCAAAATAAGGCTAGCATAATTAATAAATTAAACAAAATGAAAAGAAAAAGACACTAATTAAATAACTATCAAATAAAAATATTTTCTGAAAAATTTAAAATAAAAAAAAATAAACACTATTGAGAATTGAAACACCAGATCTGAATATCAACTTAATATAATTTTAAAGAGATAACCTTTCATGAAAAAATTACTCTTTTTATGAATTCGTCTTAGAAACTATAAAAAATTCCAAGTAAATTAAAGGACAAGATCTTTAAAGTTTAATATTTATTACATTAGTTCAAGGAAATAAAAAGGCAAAGCATTTGTTTCGTTAGCTTAAGCTTTAAAATCTAATAAAAGAATAACGTATTAATTTTTTAATACAAGAATCCAGTGATAATGACAGAATTTGTAAAAACTAATAGGCAAACATTCATTGTAATTATTTTCCTTCGGGTTTAAAGTGTAACAAATATTATTATTATATAAAGTTAATTCTTAATATTTTCCGTTGTACATGAGTTCAAATTTTGTTGTAAAAATATTTCGTCTGCATTTAGAGCTTAGTTTGTTTACCAAGAATTATTTAATTATTTATTTCCTCTTAAGAATAAAACAAGCAAAAAAATTTTTTTTCAACTTATTTTACTTACACTTAATTACATATTTATTGTACAAAGCTACATAAATTATTTTCCATCTACATTAAATGTGAAGTAGTTATACACATGTTAAAATGAAGAGGTTTCAAATAAAATAATAAATTATAAAATGTAAGCTTAAAAATTATGCAATCCTTTACATTAAATCAAGGATTCCTATTATGAAAATTAAAATATTTAGGAATATTAAATTTTATGATAAATATATTTTTTCAGCTTTCCTTTTGCACATTAAAAACACTTGTTCAAAACTCTGTTTTTCAAAACGCTGTCTGCTTTTAGTTTGAGATTAATTTTTTATTATGTTATTTTTATATTATGTATTTTTTTAATCTTACAAATTAAGTATATAAGTAATATTATGGTACTATTACATAAGTACATAGTTATGGTATTTTTTTTTTGTTTCTAATGGCGGGAATTCTTGAGAAAGTATAGTACATTAGCCGCAACAAAGCCAGAAACTGCTACTCATTTTATTGTTACCCGGTGGACACCTGTGAACCAAGTCACGGTAGTACGAGTAGCATCGCCCACGCCACATCACCACAAACTCGTTTATAGGGCGGGTCACATTCATCCATCATCTGAGGAAAGGACAAGATACACAGAGAGAAAGAGAAAGTACATCCTTGGCCGAGCCTGGATTCGAACGCAGGTCCTCCCCATCCGTAATCAGTTACGCTAACCACTAGACAGGTTGGGTGGCCCTAGTTATGGTATTATGGCATAAAGATAGAATTCCTATGCATTATTATGCAATATATTTCATGAATCAATTACTCTTAATTACTTTATAAAATATATTACAAAATAATGTATAGGAATTCTATTTTTGTCTTTTACTAATATTCAGTAAGTTAATGGAACAGAATTTGATTTTATCAGTTTTCTAAGGAACATTTTCCATTAAATATATTGCTCTATGAAATAATTGTGAAACTAATTCATTAAATATTGATTATAATGTTACTTCACACTTTGTTTCTAAATATTATACTTTTTTATATTGTGTTTTTTCATTTCCTGAAGTCCGTAAATGCATGAATTTTAAAATATTTAATATTAAATATATAATATTCGTAATAGACACAAATAAATGCAACAGTCTAATGTATTATGATAAATATGTTTAAGTACCTATTAAATATTTTAACCCTTCTTTGCATAATGGTGGAAATTTCCATCATAACCTATAATGTCCAAAAATTATATAAAAGAACAAGTTCACTTTAAGTTGATCGTGTTTGGATACCTTTTTAATGTCCATTGCATAAAAAGAAACATAGCTGTCAAAAATAAACAAGTGTCATTATCAGTGAAACGAGCTTAAAGTTGTCTCATTCCGCTGTTTGTTTTACAATTATAACCTTGAAGAATTTAAATATTTTGATCGACAATCAATGTTTTAGTAATTTTTATTCGCATTTGTTGTAATTCATTGACAATTTTTTTAACAAGTAAGAGAGCAAGAGAGAGAGAGAGCAAATATTTCTTAATTTTAAATCCTATATGATAAAAGAAGATTTCAGATCATAAAGTTAATTCACAGTTGAAAGATAAATACATAAAAGAGGGATTTCAGAACTTTAGAATTGCTTGCAGTTTGAATGCCAAATTTTTATCAGAATGCCGGATTATTATCGTTCTGTGATAGTTCAAATTTTAACAACTGTGATATTTTATCAGCGAAATATTTTAAACATAACAATTGACATTCCAAAAAATCCTTTTTGCAATGAAAAATAAATATGGCCAACATTCGATTTGTCTCAGTATTTCAAAAGTACTGTTTAGCAATACACTTAAGCATTATATTGAAAGAAATTTTAAGAATCGTTCCATATAAGATGCTATTTCAGATGAATTGCTTTGGTGATATAATATAATAGCGAACTCCCTATAAATCACTACTATGAAGAATGAATCGATACGAAAAACAAAATTTAAAAAAAGAGAGGCAAAAAAGTGATAAAATCAAAACCAATAATTTATCAAAACATTAATTTCAATTAGTTAAATTTTCCTCTGAATAATCTTAATTAATCGAGTTTATATTCCAATTTTTACAGAAGTGCTGTGAAACCCCATGAACAGAAATTTCGATTGATAACCCAATTATCTCTTTGACGCTTTATCATCAAGAAAAATCTTTAGTATTGTTTCAAATATATCATTCAACTCACTTCTGTCTAAAAGCCAATTTAAAATTCTTTAGCTACACAAATAGTATATATTGAAAAGAGACACATATGTAAACATAAAAATGGTTGGTATGCAAGAATTCAGGTTTATTATCTTGGTGTATAAGACTTTTGTTGTGTATTTGTTGCTAAGTATTCCTTCGTATTTCTTGAATTTCTCTGTATTTCTTGCTAATAAGATTGTTACATATTGTTATTGAAATTCGCATTAATAATGCTTACAACTCTTTTCTATTTCATTATTAAAGTATGTTTTACATTCAATCTTAAGAATAAAATATCAAACTGTTTAAGATAACTTAAGAAATAGGTAAAAAGTAAAAATATTATTCAGTGACTGTAAATTTTATATAAATTATGTATTTACAATTAGAAAATATAAAACTGTACTAAAATCTCCTTAAGCCGTTAAAATCAAATGTTAAATAATTCCTAATATATTTTCCCCTAATATTGGTTACTAATATAGATTTTTAGACCAAGATACCAAATATTTTTCTAAACATATAATTTAAATTATGACTTATTACTGACTGAAAATCATTTCATAAAAATATTACGTATGCTGTCTTACAAGTCCTCACAAATGACAAATCAAAATATATACAACAATTTATTTTCTGTTGGACAAATTGATTCTTTTGAAAATAGAATAAGTGGCATAGTCTGTTATTAAGTATGCTTTCTAGGAAAGATCTAAATTGGGAATTTAGAATTAACCCGAATACTTACTTTCATTTATTGAATTACCACCTCTAACTTCCTTTACATGTCTTTGAATCTAGTAAACTCCATTTCATAGCATTTGCATGAAATAGCTTTGTTTAAATAATGAAACATTTTTAGTATTTTAATGACATTAAAAGGATAATAGGCAATTCAGTTGAAGCGAAATGAAATTTGTATCTACAAAAGGAAGATACCGACTTATTCAATTTTCTAAGCAAATTAGTTATTTCGTTTCCTCTAGCAATCAATTTTGTTGATTAAGTCAGCCCTATATTTCATAAATTTTTTCCATATTATAAAATTGCTTTGAGGGTAGCAAAACCATGCGACAGATGCAATTTAATTAAGTGAAATTAACTACTCATCGTGGGGAACAAACGTAATGCATACATTATTGAAGGTTTCGTGAGTACTTTTATTGTTTTGAATAATAAAACATTCTTTTCCAGTAAATTTAATTACTTATCTAATTCTTCGCAGTTTAATATATCAAACAACAAAGCTGGATAGAAAAAGATTAAACCATTTAATTGATTATGTTTGCTTTTCTGGTGTAACTTGTGATATTTGATAAAGTATAATTAATAAAATTTTCTCAGAACAAAACGTTACAATATCATCTCAAAATTGCATATTTCTGTTTGTTTAATAACATTGCAAATACAAATTTAAACTTCATTTTGATATTGAAGTTTTTTTTTTATAATTTTAAGGGGGTTATAGATCAGAAAAAGTATTATGGGGTACATTTATGCCCCTTAAATGAAACTTTTATTTAAGGAAAATGTCAAAGTAATAAATCCTTTCTAATGAAACAAAAATTTTATCATTTGGTTAGATTTTATAAGAGTATTCAGACTAAATTGAGGCAGTTATTTATTCAAAATTGATTAATATACACTGCCTGACATAGGAAATGCAACACGATAAAATATTGGGCAGAATGTGATAAAAATTGATAGACAGAGCATGCATATATAAATTAGTGATGTTATTTACAAAAAGATAAATTAATACATAGACGAAATATGCAGAAAATCAGTAAGCAGTATGGCCGCCTCTCGCGGCGATACAAGCAGACACTCTGCGAGGTAGAGAGTCAATTGACGTGCGGACGGTGTCCTGGGGGATAGAAGCCCATATGGTGTGAACCATTCTCCACTGTTCGTTCTCCGATGGAGTCTGGGGTATAACAGACAAACGACGTCACATCCCGAGCCAGATATGCTCTATCGGGGAAAGATCAGGAGACATCGCAGGTCAAGGAAGCAACTGGATATTCTGCAAGGCTTGTCTGCTGACTATTGCCGTGTGTGGTGTTGCGTTATTTTCTGGAAAATGCTATCTTGCAACCAGACCAACTTGCATTTTACATAACATGTTCTGCTGCGTAATCTCCGAAATTTGCATATTTATACGGCCAAATCTTCAAGGTGTTGCATTTTCTATGTCAGGTAGTGTATTTTAATAAAATAAAAATCATACATAAGTTTCAACTTGATTCCTTGATTAAAATGCAATATATAGTTTTGATAGTTAAAGAAATGCGTGTTGAAATAATTCACTATACAAAATAGTAAATCATAATATGTAGCCAACTTTTAATTTGCTGGAAGTAAAAGACGAAATAATGTTTCACTTCCATTAAAGTACATTCTCTAAGTCTGACATTCTAACATCATCTGTAACTATTGATTACCCATTTTTGTCAACCAAATGGAAGTTGTATTTATCATTGAAAAAAGGTTTTCGTTATTACATTTGTTACGTAGGGGATAAGGATGTGTTAAATGTCTGTAATCTGTTAAGAATCTTCCTCTTCCATTTTAGTTATGTGTTATATAGTAAAAAAATGATTAATCTTCACATATATTTATAAGAGGATAAAAGATATTTGTGTTCGGTGATTCAACAATCTGATTAGGTAACATTCAATAACAAAGTATAAAAATAAATTTTACACTTTGTCACATATACTGTCACTTACAGAGTATTCTTATCTTTTTTTATTGACTTTTATATTATACTTTGCTTATGATATACTTTTTTATATTTATACCCTCTTATTAATTATAAGTATTCGTTTCCTTATAAATGAAAGTACGATATTTATTCGCGTTAGCTTTAAAATAAATTTATACTTTGTTATTGTTTGTCAGAGTTTTATCTTTATTATCAATAAAAACGTTCTGTGTAAAAGAATTGATTTCTTTACTTAAACGTAAATAAAAATATTAAAGATAGAAAAGTGTGTGTCAATAAAATGTAATCAAATTAGAAAATAATTATATAAAACAAGAATAGTTTCATTTAAAAAAAAATATAAACATAATTTATAAGGGAAGTAATGTCTAGAAACAATGCTACTTTTCATAAGAAATAAATAACAAATGTCTCTAAAACTTTATAAACACCTTTTAAGTGACATAGTAACGAACACATTGATTTTTCCTCTTACCAGAGATTCAAATCTTCTAGAGAGGAAGGAATAAGACACGAATGTTGAGAAGAACCTTAAGATTTCATTCAAAGCTTGGACTCTCGTTTACATTGAGCTGCTTTAAAGATACATAAATATGTACAATAAATAAATATCTCAATAATTTCTTTCAGATATAATTTGTATTCATCTTTTCTTTATCTCGTGTCATCTATAGAGAGATATTATTTTTAAATTCTATTTCTTCTAATGAATTTAATGTGTTTGCTAAAACTTTTACACCAAATAATAAAAAGATTATATGCTTAAAAATAATTAAACAAAATATGCAAGTTAATTCAAATCAATGGCTCATTAAGTCTCAACTGATATAATGATTGAATATCGTCGGGACAATAATTCATAAAAAATGTCATTTTTTATATTGTTAAGTTCATTTCAAAATTGTAACTTTAGTATATTTAAAATAAAGGGTTAAGAAAATGACATTGTGAATGAAAAAAGTAAATGGGAAGTAAGATTCTTATTTTATTCCCTTCTTTAGAGGAAGAGCACCAACTATAACTGAAATATAGTAATTTCTGACTTCAATTTTCCTCTCCATCTTTCGTCCTCGACCCTAATAACGGCAATAGAAATTTTTCGCCCGGTCTAGGAAGGATATTAGTTTATCGAAATAGGAATTCAAAATAAAAGTAATACCTATATAGAACGATTTTTAGAAAATTTTCTGTAATAACAGATAAGAGTACCTCCACCAAAAAAAGAAAAAAAAAATCTCCAACTTGAAACTAACGAGTTGGGGTATCCATTTTCTGCATAAATCATTCGAAAAGGTTTCAGTCATTTCGATCTAAAAGTTTTTCGAACTTTTTCAGAAATTTATGTGTATTCAAGGAAAGTGGATGATATAAGATTTTCAAGCTGAAAAGTAATTTACCGTGAGATTGAATGGAGGAATAACTTGTGCTTTTATAAGTGGAATTAATTATTTTAATTATACAATGCATTAAATATAAAGTGAGTATTTTATATTTTTTAATAAACTACAGTTATACTATTATTACCTCATCACCAAATTCACATGGAACACGCGAGTTGTACTTTCTTAACTATTCATTGATGTATCATATAATAATTGTTACATATATAAATGGTAAATATTTTATAAAATAATGTTTATTAGATTGCTTAATGTTTATTGGGATTATGTTGTTTAACTCTTTTAACAATTATTATAGATAAATTTATGTTGAAAATAAAAATAAATATTAATAATTTCTCTCTAGTGAACATGAAGTATTTTGTAAGTAGTGAGATGGGAATATTAAATTAAACTCTTTAATGTGATCATTTCGTTATGTAAAATGGGATATGTTTATTGATTACGTGTAAATTTGATAAGATATCTTTACTATAGGAAATGATTTTAGGTTCGATCCATCTAAGTAAATATTTTGTGCAACCTTTTGTAATAAACGTAGAATGATTATTCAACAAAAGATTTTGAAGATGAATTTATACATTTGTTCCAAACACAGAAAATCCCATTTCCAAATTCAAGAAATAATCAAATTGTATATATAAATCTTAGAAAAATATTTATTAAAGAACTTTTTATAACATAAATTCGATTATCAGAATATGAATTTTAATGATAAAATAATATTTAATTTATAAATTTATGTATATATATATATATATATATATATATATATATATATATATATGAGGTGTAGTCATACTATTTTATTATTTACTTTTCTATTCGCTTTATCATAATTTTGCATATTAATTTGATATAAAAACATACTAAGAGCAATCAGCACTTACTACTATCGATATTATATATATATATATATATTATTAAAGTATATCCATTTAATATTTTAAAAAATATTTAAAATTAAAAACATAGAACAATTTTTATACTGATGAAAATGTACTTACTTATTTTACTTAATTAAGATTATTCTTCTTATATAAAATGTGTTTAACTTACTTTATATATTTCATTAATGAATTGTTCAAATATGTAATTTATTTTTAAGCAAAAAATATATAAGAAGAAACATTTAATAATTTGATCATTTGAGAATCTTTGTTTTTCAGTAGCTAGTAATTAATAAATCAATGATTATCCTTACACATATACGAAGGAGGAAAGACAACCGTTACATTAGTTTGTTAATTATAATTCAAGTTATTATTTTATATTCTTTGTTTCTGCTTGATTTAAGCAGTATAATTTTCCCATCAACAACTGCACAGTTCCATTTCCTGTGATTTAAAAGAATATTACGATAGGGCAATCGCCTAGAAAAGAGCAAAATAGGAGAAAGCGATGGAAAATAAATACGTTTAGTGGGACACATAAGGACTAAGAAGCAATGGAGTTAATTAGAATTCTGAAAGCATGATTGGTGGCTGAATCCCATTTCCTTCTGGAGAAACTAAATCCTGGAAAAAAGAAAAATCAGATTAGGCCAGTTTGTCACAATAAAAGATTATGTCACGTGTTATGTTACGAGATTCTTCTACAGGAATACAATTTCTAGGCAACGAATTCTGCTGATTGGTTGACTGCAAAACAATCTATTCTTACGCACTTTAACTTCCCAAAACTACTTGCGACTACATCCCAAGCAAACAAAACTACAAACAGTAATTGCTGGAAGAGATACTTTCTTTTGGAAATTTTATGAAGTAAAAAATTAAGAAAAAGGAGCATTGTGGTTATCCTTTAGTTCTAGTTTCTTTTCTATGTGTCGCTATGTTGCATTTTAAGTAGTAAATAGAAGAAACTTTTTATTATTCACTGGTGAGTTTCTATTGAAATATATCGTATATTAATCGTGCTTTAAAAGATAATGATTAAATTTTAATTTTGCAGAAATCTAACAATATTATTATTAATGATTTAACAATAACAATAATTAAACAATAAAATAAAAATTTGAATGTCTACTTCTGTAATAGCATTAGTCATCAAATTGTTACAAATATGATTTGAGAAAACGTATTGAGCAATATTAATAAACACTATATTTTCAATACTTATTTCCAGAATTTACCAAAAAAATACAAAAATAGCTATACCTCTATCCAAAATATGCCAATGATATGAAATTTAAATGTGGTGTTAAATTACAAGTGCTGAAAAAAATACAATATGCAAAATGGTAACCCTTAAATCAGAATGCTTTACAGAAGATCATAAAGATACATATGTGAGTGCAAGATTACAAATTTAGAACTGAGACCACGATTAGAAACATGGTATAGCCTAATAGCAACAATGATAATCGAGTATCATTTACGCAAACGAGTGCAATGGAAAACTATTGAGTGATTTAAAACAGGGAAAAGCCTAACAGAAAAGGCAGTTGGCTAGAATCTTTTTGTAATTTGTAATATTTGTTAATAATTTCTAATCAATTTGACGTTAGCAGGATTTTAGTGAATGACGAGCATATGCTACAATGAGCGCCTATGATCAATATCTGTCGTTATACGCGTATAAGGCACAGTATCGCAAATCCATCTGATACCAATTCCTCTTCGCTACAAGCACCGGAAGGCTGGTATGAAAGTCAACCATAAATAAAAAGTTACAAGAAAGAGGTTTGCATGTGAGGCGATCAGATGTTTATGCTGAGCTCATCTAATGTTATGAGTGGACACGTCAGCATGTGAGCTGAATGGCTGATCAATGAAGACTGCCCTATTAACGGATAAACCCCGATTCTGCCTCCAAAATGATAATATAAGTTCTTTAATTTTGGAGAAAATATGATAAAATATATTCATCTAACATCCAAGAGATTCCAATGAATCAGCCAATGCCTGTTAGTAGAGTGGTATATATTTGGGCAGATACACAGTCTTTCTCGAGGACCATGATTGTTCACGCCTATCATGATGACATTCTTGATGTTTATGTGAGCATTCATAGTGGAGCAATTTTAATAACTTCCTTCAAAAAACAAAAATGCGACACAACACAGTACTCGGATCCTGGATACTTATCAGCAGAAAACAGCTCATAGATAGGCCAGTTTGATCAGCGGACTTGAAAACTATAGAGAGGCTTGTGATGTGTTGGTAGAAGTATAGATGATTTCAATTTTCATGGAAGGATTCCATCCACAATTATAACTGTTTTATAAGAACATTAATGCTTACTTCCTCCGGTATTGATTGACCGCATAATTTAAAGTATAATCTATCACTGTAGAGAATACATTGCTTCTAGTGGGATCATATTCCATTTTAAAAGAAACTTGTCTATATTACATTCGATTTCTCTACTTTACACATATGTCGATTTATGATTTTTTCCCTAATTTTTGGAAAAACAATGTAGATTAGAAAAAATGAAACAAGGCATAAAGTCAAGATTGTACTTTTATTTATTTATTTTTTTATCTACTTTCAGAAATGAAAATCCGAATAAAATGAATTCATGTTGTGAAAACTCTAAAATAGGATTTCTTCTTTGTTTCACTAAAATAATGCTATGATTACCAATAATGATTAATAAAGTTCATTTTAACTGATTTAAGTGTATTCTTTTAATTAAATGACCAGTTAAAATACATTTTATATGATACTAGCATTAATAAGAGCGATTCTAAGATTCGCATTTCAGTTACCTTACATCTAACAAATGCGTTTTTCTCATCTAACAAATGTGGTCCATTGACCTCAAGTGAATCGTCGTTAAAACTCACTGTGCAAAAGGAAGTTAGGAAAGGTTATAACAAATTAAACAGATTTTTATATTATTGCTTTTTGAACATATGAAAATAATATAAAAAGTGAAATACACATTAAAATAGTAAAGCTGTTGAAACATTTCTTTTCCTAATTCAAGTATTGTGATACTTTACCAACTAGCAAATAATTTGTTAGCGAGTATGATAGTCTGTAAATTAGTAGAGTAATATTAGTAAAAAGAATTTTTTACATGATTCAAGATGCATATGAATTATAATAATTAGTACATTTTCGTTCCACAATTGAACCAGCAAATATCCTGTTAAATAATTAATAAATTCGACCTGTCAATTTTAGGTTAAAAATTAACAAATGTGATATATTGATTTTATGTTAATTTAATTGACTAACATAATATATTACATTTGCTGAAGTATATGCAAAAAAATCAAATGAGGCTCTATTTCAGTACTCATATATCCCAGAAAAAGTAATTTAAAAATGAAATTAAAGTTGAGATGATTTAATTTTTATACGATGCCACACTACGTTTATATTCTTACAATATCTTAAAAGTTATCTTATCTAAAATTTTCATTTTTTTCATAAGATATTCATACATTTTTCCAACATTAAATAAAATCTTTTTATCAAAATGAGATATTTAGTTTTGAGAAACCATGTAGCAACCATTTGGATACCTATAAGATGATAACAAGTTCATTTGTCTCAAAGTAATAATATATGTATCTTTTAGAAAATATTAACCTTTAGAATGTTATTATCATCCCTAACACATATAGAGTTATCTTCTGGGAGTGCAAAAACTTTGAAAATTACATATTAAAAACATCTCAGGAAAGACTTTTGTGATACAAGATGTCTGTTATATATCCACTATGTTGTTTGCATACATACATTTATTGTAAACCTTTATCATTTTGAATATTAAAGAATTTTGAGTACTTTTT
>JAPDSC010002403.1:0-11178 GCA_026290005.1 Latrodectus geometricus
TACTTTCTCCTTAGTATGCATGATTATTTAAACATTAACACATTTTTTTTTCAATAAAACAAACACACATTTGATTACAGCAACGCGATACAAAATTTAGCAGCTCACATATGAAATACGTGTATTTTAATAAAAAAATATGAAATAAAAAAAATAAGGGTAATCCCTCGCAACGGCAGCTAATAACTCATAATCATAACGATTCCCTTCAAGGCCTTAAATAATTACGACCAACTTAAATAAACCGTAAAATTTTCCAGCAAACGGAGCGGAAAGCAGTTATAGGAATTCAACTTTCCTTCGGAAGTGATCACGAAAACGAAAGAGGTGGAAAAGCAAGAGTGCCAGAGGCAGCTACGAAAAGAAAAGCAGATGTCAATAAATAAGAAGGAACGAGACAGATTTCCTTGGCCTTGTCGTTCCAGCTCGGAGCATCACAAAGGAGCACGTTTCCCATTCATCTCTTCCATTTGTTCTTTCTTGTCTCTTTCTGTTTCTCACAACGCCCGCGGAACGTGTTCTCTACCAAAAGAATATTTTATACCCCACTTTTAGGTAGGCGATAACGCTTTCCCTTTTTTCTTTTCCTGGAGGTCTCCCGGAATCGCTCGTGCGGTGGATAGTAGATGACGGAACAAATTTGTCTGTTTTCCGGAAGAAATGTGTTATGTGGACGCTGGAATGTGAGCGGAAGCATTAAGAATGGCAGGGTTTTTCGTGAGGTGTAAGATTGGCTGAAGGGGTTGAAAAGGAAATAGTTTGTCGATTACTGCAACTGTTCATAGTATATTGAGTTATGGAATAAGGTACACGAATCGAAATCTGAAAAAGTGACACTTTATGCAAAGGGAATAATTTATATTTAACGTAAAATTAATAGAATTCATCTAAATGCTTAGATTATTTCATTACGTGCTACATAATATTTTGTGTGAAAAAAAATATGTATATAAAACACAAATTTTCATATAAATTAAATTACTTGTCATCATTGCAGATTGCGAAAATTTTCAGTATTTTATGTACATAATCCTATTAAGTAAACAAAATCTCTCCTGAATTAAAAAAAAAAAAAAAAGAAATTAACGTACGTACTGTAGGCATAAATCATGAATTAGAACGTTTAATATATTTTATTTAAAAAGTCCATATGAATGATATTTTTCCCTTTCATATGAAAGAGATACATAAACTTCAAGTATTTAAATAAACAGATATTAAAAAAACAATTTTCTTTATACCAAGCAATTCAAACCATTGTTTCTCAAAGTAGAATTGAGGTAATATTCAAAAAAAAAAAAAAAAAGAGAGAGAGAGAGAGAGAGTATGATACTCACATAATCCATTATTATTATTTGATTAAAACAATAATTGATTAAATCAATGCGTGAACATTCAGAATAATTTTTTTAATAACAAATCTATTTTGATATAATCTTAATGTGCAAAGAAAAGATAATATATATATAAGATATATATTGTGACTGAAATACGTGACAAAATATAGATGTAACTCCAAAAGGACATGGAACAATGGAAACAAATATTGTTTGCCACTCGACTGAAATTGTTTCATATTAATTGATATATTTTAGTCATTCGGTTATAAGCTTTGATAGACACGGAGAATAAATATGAAATATAAATTAAAGAAAAGGAATTATTATATGTAGTTACATGCATTCGAAGTGTATAAAAATGCCCGATATTAAAGCCAACAAATGGTAAAGCAACACCTTATTTTATGACTAATGATACTTTTTTTGTTTGCTTGTTTCCCTATGTGAAAAATATCTTTTTACAACAAAATAAAATAACATTAAATTATTTTTCGTATTTATTTTATGTAAAAAGTAAGCATTTACATAACATGTGAGTTATAATAAATTCTAATATTATTTGAAGAGTATGTAAAATACGATAAAGATTGGAAATAACTTAAAACTTGCTTACACAAGTTTAAGGGATCAAATGCTACTTAAAAATATTGTCGGCAGTATTCTAAGGCCTACATAGTAAGAAATGGAACCAATACTTAAAGTGTATAGTAAATATTTGTCATGCGCACAGAAAGTAGTTAGGAAATAATTAAATTTTAAAGACAATATTACGGAAAAAAATTATACATTATTTTTGTTAAATAAATTTGTATTTTCAAGTGGTTGAGTTTAAAAGAAAATTAATACCAAATCATGACATTCACCTCATCAATGGTGAAATGATAAATTAATTGATAGTAATAGACAAATATAAACATATTAAAATTTCTATAAACTTAAGGTTAGTTTCTTGAATAAGTAAAGTTTGCTCAATTTAACTATAGCAAATATTCTCGTACTTGAAGTTTCAAGGTAAAGAAAATCACAATGAAATCTTAGAGCCCACGCTTGATATGTCAATTCCTGACAAAAAGAAAGACTTGTAATGAACAATGCATCCCTTTCACAGCAATACGACAGCCAAACAGTCTCCAATTGCTAAGAACGTGAACACAAAACAAATCACATTGATTCTTTAACGTCCGCTAGAGGAATTTATTTAACTGACTGTGTCGTTTGTCAAAGGAGTCTAGTGACATTGGAATAAGCACTTCCCGACTACAAATAATGGATAGAATTCATTAAGTTCTAGAATCTCGACTTCAATAGGATATTTTCAGCTAATTTCTGAAGTGTTGAAAGCTAGACGGATTGCTAAATTGGCGCAAAAGTAAACAATGATTACTGAATCATTGCCAAAGTTTCCAATTTCACTTTACGTCCATGGGAGTTTTAAATGCTATAGAGAAATAAAGTGTCCTTAGCTTTCAAGACCAAAAAATTTATTTCTAAATTATTCAGAGAAATATAAAATCTCACTATCATGGTAACAATTATAATACATCCGTGCATGTATGTACACATTTCTTTCAATCTTTAGCAATATAAATTTGTTTTCTTTTACATCAAATTAATATCTCAATAGATTTCTCAATTTAACTTTAACAAGTGACATTATGAAATATTTTAATACTTGAAATAATTCATTAATGAAATATTTCGTAATATTAAAGCAATACTCATAACATTCATTTCCTAATTGTATTATATAGAGAAAAAATATTTCAATGGTGGACTGCTTCGCAAAACAATTTTCGGAGAAATAATGATTGCAAAGAATTATTTTAAAGTTTGTTTGTTTTTTAAATTAAATTAAGGAATTTAAAAAAATTCGATGTTTCAAAAAACTGGCATAGTTGAATCAACCAAATAATTAATAATAGTCTTCATTTCTGTAGGTAAACACATTTGTTCGTTCCTACGCAAAAAAGAAAAAGTATTTGTAAAGTGCGTGAAAAGTTTAAGACATAGTCAAACTAACACTAAAAGCATTTTTCATTCAAAATTTCCAAATGAAATAAACATTTTGTTGTATTTATCGAATTATTTATTGTAATACGTATACTTCTTTATAGAATAGTGAAAAAAATTAATTTAAATGACACTTTTATTTTAAATTCTATAATTCCTTGGATT
Source organism: Latrodectus geometricus (assembly GCA_026290005.1). Classification (NCBI taxonomy): domain Eukaryota; kingdom Metazoa; phylum Arthropoda; class Arachnida; order Araneae; family Theridiidae; genus Latrodectus; species Latrodectus geometricus. The sequence continues at coordinate 3,516 of JAPDSC010002403.1, forward strand.
CGGAAATTTATATGTGAATTGGTGTTTACAAATCTAACAATTATTCGAAAAGATATTAATTTTTCCTCTTTAAAAACCTTAATACCGAAATTGATATTTCTGAAACTCAAACATATTCTTAACATATAAAAAACATTAATAATTTTAAAATTGCATATTTTTCAATAAGAAAAGAAACATACTTATTAATTTAAATTATATTTTTAAAATTATTTAATAAAATGTACTTATTAAATAAATGAAATAGCTAATTTGTGCAAATCATCTGTAATTACAAAGATAACAATTAAAATATACAGATATATGAAATGTTTTCTTCGATTAAACTTACTTATTTAAATTAATTCTTCATTTACTTAAAATTAATAAATCGATAATTTAATAAATATTATTTAGTTAATATCGATAAATCGATGATATTCTTAGATCACTGCATATATTAAGGCAATACAAAATTGAATTCTACTTATAATCATGTTAATTTATATCGCTGCTGCTTAAAATATGTTCACTTTCTTGCTAAAAAACTACAATACGTGTATACTTTTTTGCAAACATTTAACTTATTATGCAACTAGTGCTAATAACATATCCCCAGTTAATATTCATTCAGTATAAAATAGTATTAAGAATTAATTATGATCACAATAATAATGAACACAGTTGTAATTATGAATAAGCAATTCATTATGTAATTGGAAGAAAATGCTTAATCAAATCACCCATTCCATCATACATACAGAAATGAATTAATCATGTGACCAAATAAAGACGGTGAAAATCGGAAATTTGAAATTCTCTCAGTGAGAAAATGTTAATTCATAATAAATACAGGAGGATTTAACAGAATTCAAACAAAACAAAGAATAGTTAGATCTGAAAACGATATGGAAAAAAAAACACTCCAAGATAAAATAATTCTATAGAGTTCGTACCTCTATTATGTCAATAGCAGTTAACTCAGGTGCTAGAGAAATTCTACGAAAGAAAAAAAGCGACAAAGAAAAAAAAACTACTGGATTCAATTATTCCTTTTGATAATTGAATTACTAACACACGCTTGAATCAACCAGTGTTAGATGAATTAACTGATTTTTACGATGAATGTAGTGGCAACAGAAGAGCGAAAAAGGAATGTAAGTGAAGAAGAAAAAAAAAGTTCGAAAATCTTGCGCTTCTGCATGTTCAAAACTTGCAATTCTTCGCAAAGCAATTTCCAGCTGCATTATTGAATAAAATAATCACATTAACGCCAAAGAATGTAAGCGCGGCAAAGTAATAAAAAAAACCATAAAAGTAGGTTTTTGTGAATTAATAAAATAAAGGTCAAAGAAAAAGTTATATACTTCTGGTGAGTGAAAAATATTGATGAGTTGTTTGAAGTTTCAGAATTAGTTACCACATTCCCTGTGGTCGTTTGATAAAAAAAAAAAAGTCGACGTTTATTCCAAAAAAGAAAATAATTTTTTTTATTCCAACTTCACCTAAGTTTCACTAGTTATCCTTAAAACAAATCTGACATGTTCAGTCAGAAATATAAGTTAAAAGAACCATTTTTCTTAGAGATGATTTGAATACGAAATTCGTTTATATTACTTCGGCATATAAAATCCAACTACAAAAAACTTGGCAAAATAAAATGTATTCACCATGACTAATTCATAAAGTACTAATTTTCAAATTTACGATTCTTAAATAGAATTGAAATAAAAGTAGTTAGAAATAATAAACTAAACATTGTTTGAGATTCGAATTTTTTTTTTTTTTTTTTTTTTTTTAATGGAATTTTCATAACTTTTACATAAGTAATAATGTGTAAATGCGTGAAAACATAATTAATAAAAATATAACATAATTATTTATTTGTGGAAGAGATTGTTTTTAAATAAAATAGTTCCTCCAATAAAATAAAGCTAATTAGATGGTAAACGCTTAACAATTAAATTTGAAGTGCCCAAAAGTGCATAAAAACCTATTTACTAATAAATTAAAGCTGCTTATTATAAAGTAATAAAATATTTTTAAGAATCAAATTCTTTAAGTGTGTTTAATTAGGTTCTGAACAAAAATGTCAATATTTTGTTTCTAATGTGTTTTCTTATTAAATAAATTAAGGGAAATTCCTTTTAACTAACTTTTCTTTTTAAACTGAACTCATAAAAATACTATTTGACAGGAAAAATATACGAAGATTTTGCGAAAGCATTGCTAAAATAAAAAAGTAATATTTCCGTGCAACCAACCATATATTGCGAAATTTATTATGTATAAAAAAATGACATTAAGTTAATAGAAATCGTTGAAACAATAATTAATGTAATACAACAAAAAATCAACAAAAATACTAAAAATATTTTTAGTTAAAGGATAATAGTCTTAAATTTTATAAGACTAGAATTTTTGTTATTTTTAATCGAAGTATGTCCAAAAGAAAATATAAGTAATGATCTTATTTATATATATAAAATTAAAGTATAGTAAAATCTTTATTTATATTTTTTATTTATAATGGCCGGCACCCTTGAGCAAGTAAGTACATTAGCCCATTTGCCTCAACAAGGCCGGAAACTGCTACTCATTTTATCGTTACCCGGTGGACATCTGTGAACCAAGTCACGGAGGTACGAGTAGCATCGCCCACGCCACACTACCACAAACCCGTTTACAGGGCGGGCCACATTCATCCATCATCTGAGGAAAGGACAAGAAACACAGAGAGAGAAGGAGAAAGTACATCCATGCCCGAGCCAGGATTCGAACCCAGGTCTTCCCCATTCGTAGTCAGTTACGCTAACCACTAGACAGGTTGGGACAGACAGGATTTTCATATATATATATATACAAATTGAAAATTATAATTAATAAAATACGTAATTAAAAATAATTTAAAAAATTACTAACACTTATATGGAAAATTAGAGACAAAAATTTTAATTATTTTAAAGAAGTAATTTAATTAAATGATTAATTTTGAACAAATCAAGTTATGCTATGTTTTAATACAAATGAAACATAATTTATTTTAAATGCTTAACATAATACGAAATAAATATATCGCCTTCATAGATACATTTTAGGAAAAAATAATATTGGAAATTCATTTTCTTCAGTGAAATATGGAAAATGTTTCAACTATAACATCTCAACGAAATGGAGAAGGCATTTTTGGAAGTGAAGCAAATGCGCTGTTTTATTGAGCATTTCCATTTTTCCCAAACAAAAGGATAAAAACAAGACAGTAAAATTTAATCCCATCTTCGGAGTAAATTCAGAACGCTGAAGAAAACATTTCTTATAGTCTAAGCGGCAAACATGGAAATATAATTCCACGTCAATTTCATACATCAAACAATAAAACTAAGAATCTGGAAACCTTGTTAAGCGCGTTGACCTGAGGAATTGGGAAAGGTGCCCAAATTCTGAATCCCCCCCACCCTTTTTTTTCCACCCTCCAAATAAAAATCTAGCTTCCATATTTACTTTTGTTCGAGCATTTTTCGCGCTTATCCTGCTTTTCTTCACTGTTCTTGGCACTTATTCAGAAACTTTTTACTCCGGCTGTCCGAGCAGACAGATATAACGGATAAAGACGGTGGGGGGGTATAAAGAGGGAAGGAAAAAAACATTAAAAAAAAAGAAGAGTGGAGGGAAGGGGATATAAAAAAAAACTTCCTTGAAGAGAGCGAGGGTGAGAAAAACCAGAAAAAGTTTAACTGGATTCATCCCTATGCGCTTTTTCATGCCGCATTTTCTTTTATCTGAATACGCTGCGAACGGAGGAGAGAAGAAAATCTTAGAAGTAGGAGCAAACTAAAAATCGGAAAATCTATTTTCAAGGAAATTTCCAACTGCCGATAACTCACGTCGATTGAGTTAGAGAGCCCCTGCGTTTAAAGCTAACGCTGGATACTTTGCTGCATCAATCTGAACTTTGATATGGGATTTCTTCGGCTACAATGTGAATTTCTTACCGTTATCTAGTTCGAGATTTATCTGAGCCAGAAGAATTTTATCTTATAAATGACTGTAACATTCACAAGAACAAATCTCTCATTCCGGACTTCTCATCGATTTCAGAGAAACAGTTGTTTTCCTTCGAAGAATTTCAATGTACACTTATATACATACATTTCTATTAAAAATAAGATTTATATATGCCTAATATTTAAATATTAATAAATTTACTTTTTTATAATCTAAAAAATATTGCATATTCAGTAAAACTTCACTTCTAGGCAATTAAAATTAATCATTTTTTAAGTCAAAATTATTTTTCTTGCTATAAATCCTTTTTAATGTCAAGTTAAATTATTTCATTTATAATTAATTTTTCCTTAAACTTACTAAACATCCCATACATCATATTTTCGTAACCTTTTTTGACGAGGATTTTAAGTCTTTCATAATTTTTGTAGGTTATTTTGACTAATATTTTATGGTAATCCAATTAATAGTACTTTCCAAACAAAAATTTTTCAAAGCTTTTTTCACTTTGACATTTCACGAAATTTATAAATTACGAGATAAAAAAAAATAGTATGATAAACTAAAACATACAAAATTCCTTCTATTTTCTCTTCTTGAATTGCACAAAAAAAAAAAAGTTCATTTTCAGTTTGTATCGCAAACACGCCTTTCTTGAAAAAGTGTATTTTTCTGCATTGAAAACAGCAATATCTTGAAAAAGGTAAGAGAAAAATTCTTTATTAAAAGAAAGGATTGATATAACGCCATCTATATTGACAGGATTGAATAATACAGTTTTAATTTATATATATATATATATATATATATATATATATATTTGATGATTAGGTAGTTGAGATGTATTAATTTTTTTACAAAAGCATTTCTTTTTCCTTTCCATAAAAGTTTAAACTGAAAATTTATAAATATAATTTTTAATAGTAACATTTGTCGAGACTAAATACAAATTATCGAATTTAAAGAAACAATATTTTCACAATAAAAAGTGATTATAATTAATTATCGTTTTCTTGTTGTAAAATCATGTGTTTCAGAGTTAAAGGAAAACAAGGAAAAATAGATTCAAAAATAGATATTTCCAACAATGGTGATGTAATTATGAGGCATAATAGGCATAATCAAGTTTAAAATATTTTTAACTACATCTAATTTTTTATCATACTTCTTTTTAATGACATTTTTTTAATCAGATTTCATAAAATAATGAAATTCTGCGTGACTTATAAAAGTAATGTACGAACCATATCCATTAGCAAATGATGGCATTAAATCGACACTAGACGCTTTTTAAGAATTATTTCATAACATATTCAAGTTGCTAAGTAACAAGCTTTTAAGGAGAAATCTAATTTAATAATTCATATATTAATTAGAGGAAATAAAGGATGCAAATTTCGATGGTCAAAAATATTGTTGATAGTGTACCTTAGAAATAAATATATTATTATCATTTAATTTACAAAGCTTATCTATTTAAACATTTACATCCATTTTTTTCACTTCAGCCAATGTTTTTTGTTTTTTAATAAACAGAATTGTACACGGAATCAGTACCATAAACAATATTAATACGAAATAACCAATATTAATTATTATAATCCAATATAAAAGTAATTATTATAAGACAAATCAAATCCAGAAAACTGCCTTTCAAAATGAGTAGCAGCAAAAAAAGATGTTACAGCAACAACAATCACAGAAGAAATAATACGACGGTCTAATAAACGTAATGGACAACGAAACCTGTAAGGTTTTTCAAGTTAACTTTTTTTTTCACAACACAAGTCTGTTATTAAACAACTTGAAATAAACTTTCCTCTTCTGAAGAAACCTTACAAAATTCTTACAGTTGTAGTTTTTGTTCTTTAAACGCTTTTCTTTTCACCATTCTTAGCAAGGTTTTCACTCCTTAGACAGGTACTCCACGGCTTAGCAGAAGTAAAAAGGTTACCATAGATGGAAAAAACCATTTTGTTCTATCTGTTATCTTAAAGGCAACTTTCTCCAAAACTCAAGAGACTATATATATTTTTATTCTCTTAAGCATTCTATATCAAATAATGGGAGGTAATTCTAGATCTTTCTCGAAAGGATAAGCCTTCCAAATATGTGGAAAATGTGTTAGTGTACAGCCATTCCCTTAATCCATTTAGTTGGTTCGAGATCTTATTGAGCTTTATAATAGACAGATGGTAGACGCATAGCAATTTGCAGGCGAATCGGCATCGATTGTTTTATATTCGTCACAATAAGATAGATATATTTCCATTTAGTTATTTGACTACCCTTTTATCATGCTGCCGAAAATAAATTTCTCCCCCTCCTCTTGCATTCAAATATATCAAAGGAAAAATTCAGAAATTTTCAGTAGAAATAATACATCCAAACATTTGGCTTTCAATATAAGCGTTTAATTTTTTCAGATAAAATCGTAAAAAGCAGATATTGTTTAATAGTTTCTTTTCCATTAAGTTTTCTAAAAATTGGTCATTGTTTAAGCCTTTCCTATTATAACTAAAAATGAAAATCTTAATATTAAATTTAGTTTCACCATTGTTTAAACATTTCCTATTACCACTATAAATGAAAATCTATCAATTGAATCTAGTTTCAGCACAAGCAAACTGTAATTCATATGATATAGCTTGCAAGAGCCAAGAAATCTACAGTAATATATTTGAAGCTATTATCACATATTAGGCTGGGGAAAAAGTAATCCATTATTTTTCCATTATTGATCGATATCTCGTGAGGTATCTATCAAACAATTTCAGATTTATGCTCGTTGGAAAGAAGGTGACATTTGACACTAAAATATCCTTTTGCGGTTTTTTGTTTGATTAATTCAGTTACGAGTACAAGGTTTAAAAATGGAAGACAACAAACAGAAAATTCGATACATTTTCGTTTTTCTCTTGTAACGGCGAAAAAGATAGCCGGGTGGCTAAAATTGTGAAAGGTGTTTATCTTCCTATATAAGACTAACAACCAGTTACGTACAATTTTTGTTTCGTCGATTCCGTTCGGGTATTTTTGATGTTAGAGATGCACCTCGCATGTGGATAGAGCATCGTCGAAAATGTCTATAAAATACCAAAAATGATCGAAGTTAACCGCATGTCAGCAGTCGTAACGCGCAAGACCTAAAAATCTACATGAAAGCTGTTTTAAACCTTTTTACAAAGTGAATCCAAAAGAAGTTACATAAAATTCACGTAAAAATAATGGATTTCTTTTTCCCCAAACTAATATGTTAATGTGATAATAGTTTCAAATATGTTTTAATTTATTGCTTAGATCGTTAAATGGTTTTTCCTTCTGATTTTTACTGACATATAAATTATTTTGGCCAATTACAGATGCAAATTTCAATCGTAATATTTAAAAACGACAAAATGAAACAAAAATCTTCAATAAAATGATCAATTGAATTAATTTGTACGGTTAGACGTAAATAAATAATATTAAAAATAAACTCATATAATTATAACTAATATCGTTCTTTCTGACAAATGTAGACGATGATATTGGTTAGTCTGTTATTCAATGGAATTCTATATGAATAAACAAATATACTAACATAGTTAAAAATGTTTTAAACCGAAAAATAAGGAGCATCTATAGAAGACTTGAATTTAACGTATCATTTGGAAATACTTTAGAACAATATAACCTA
>JAPDSC010002407.1:0-21567 GCA_026290005.1 Latrodectus geometricus
AATTGAATGTTAAAATAAGGTACACATACATCATTATATTGAGCAATTACTTCCATCAAGGGATTTTGCTTTTTGTTTAGTATTAATATGATAAATTATTTTGTTTACAAATAAAAAATTTTCATTTAACGTCCCTTGAACATTTTTTTTATTTTTGTGCTTTCAGTATCTTACAAAATTATCTTGAAATGGCTTGTAATCTTTGTAAAGCTCTCGTAATAACAAATTTTAATTTCGTCTCAGTAAAGATTACTTAATAAAAAGCTATTCATGAAGTACAATCCAACCGTAAATATAATAGATTCTAAACCATACCGCTCTTTGATGTTAAACAAAATAAAAGTTTTAATATTATATTTTTCAATGAAAAAAAAATCTGATATTCCTTTTGAGATGCTTACATGATGTCTTTCATTTCATTTTTTACTATAAACTCGGAGATTGTCTTGTAAGTAGAAATTTATTGAGAAAATACTACATTTCTGTCTGAAGAAAAGAGATACTTTGAAAGAGAGAAATATATAATAAGAGACTGCAATCAGTTATTTTTATATTTCATACAAAAGATTTTTCCAAAAAAAGTAAAGATAAAAATTTTAAATAGGAATTTTGATTCAAAACTGAATTAATGGTCATACTTTTAGTGGATTTTATTTAAGTGGATACGCCATTGAATATATAAAACATTTTACGCAGCATATTTTTTCTAAGTGCAGTACAAAGTAAATACAGGAATTTAAGAAATCAAGGTGTTTTTTTTTTTTTTTTTTTTTTTTTTTGCAAAAAATTAAAATGAATATATGTGTTTGTGTCTACACAAATAATTTCTATTATTTTAGAATCTTTATTCGACGAATATTTAAATGGATTTGGTGCGTTCAAAACACAGTGATTTATCGAATTTCGCATAAATGCATTTAAATAAATAGCATAGAAATAGTGAATGCAAAATTGAAAGAAAAAAAAAACCTTTCTAAAATTCTTTACTTTAAGATTCTTAATATTCTATGTGCTTTCTTGGTATTACATCACAAATACCAAAACTGCTGTCACACTCGACTCTTGCACAGTAGTAATGCAATAGGTAATACTTTCAGTTTATCTACAACGTAACATACCTCTCAAAAGAAAAAAAATATACTGTTGTGCATTAGATTTTAGTAAGCGTATGAAAAATGTAAGAAACAAAATTATTGTTCAGTCGTCATCATTTTGCAACTGCTGATATCCTAGTGGCAAGTGAATCACTTAAGAACCGACAGTGACATAGGCAAAATTTCAATTTTTCATAAAGAAGTCATATGAAGCAACTTGATATATTAGGTTAGGGAAAAAGAAATCCATTATTTTTATGTGAAATTCAAGGCTTTATTTGTGTTTTTAATTAGTTTTGCGCAAATGATTTCAAACTGTTTTGGGGCTGACCTTCAGTTACAAGACAACTATCAAGACATATATAAGACAGTTGTCCTTAAGTTAATACTAGCTTGCTGGTTAATTTCGGATATTTTTCTGATTTTATCGATAATTTTGACGATGCGTGTACCTATGCGAAGAGTACCTTTAACATCAAATTTACCTGAATGGGGTAACCAAAATTACACTCAATGGGCTGTTACAGTATCGGGACCATAAACACAATTTCCGAATTTCAAATGCCTGATTTGTCTTTTTGCCTTTATCATTTAAAAATTTGTAAATGTACCCCAGTTTTTCTTAGTTGACTTCCACTTTCAACACCCTGTAGCTTATAAGTGAATAAACCAAATAAAAAAGCAGCAAAATATTTATTTAGTGTGAAATGTGAGCCCCCCCCCCCCACGAGAATAAATCTGAAATTGTATGATCGATCAACGAGCATAAATCTGAGTTGTATGATTAAATAAGAAATTGTATGTACAAGATATCGAACATTGCAGTCATCGACCGAAAAAATAATTTTTCCCCCAAATTAATATTTGAAATTATTAGACATCATAACCAGAGGGAGCAATTGTTTTGTGATTGTCTCGAAAGATGAATAAGCCCCTGAATTGGCAGCTGCATGGATAGGGGTGTAATTCTTGGCTCAAAAAGTTATAGGTTTGATTCCCACTTTAGGCTTGGTTATTTGTAGAATTTGGAATTCATTCATAACAGTATGTCCTGGTCTAATTAGACACTCTGGCTAGAAAAGAAAACTATTCAGAGACAAACTAAACGACCTAGATGAAATAAATTTTTATCTGGGAAGCCAAATATTATTTTTGAAAACAATCAGAGAAAACAATGATTCTAAAATTTTTTATTGTGTTTTTGTAATGACAAAGATCGATTTGTCATTACAAAAATACTTTGCTTATTTTGGGAAATTTTCAGAAATGAATTTTCGAAAATATTTCGTTTCAAGACTAATAAAAGGATGGCTAGATTCCAAAAAAGAGTAATAGACAACTGTTGCAGATAGTTCTTACTATTAGATGCACGCCTTGTACACACTATTTTGAACTATTTTATTGTAAAAATACAAAAGCAACACTTTTCGCAAATTCAAGAAGTCTCATTTTCTTAATGATTTTCTAAACTGAAAATCATCAAGAAAAATTGATTGAAGTTCCTCGATAAATCAAAGAATATTTATTTTTTATTTATCATATATTAGTAGTATAAAATTACATTCATCATTTCAATAAGTCTTAAGTAGCATCTCAGGCACTGTAACACAACGGAAAATGGATGTTGTGTTTAGGTTATCGGAGTGGGTGCTTGAGGGTTTTCCTGTTGAAATGCCACACTATACATAAATAAGGCTTTAGAGTTATAGAAAATAATACAATAGAAAAAATTCAATAAGTTTCAATGCTGTTTGCCTATCCTCTATGTGATTTAAAAATAACACTAATTTACATTTTTTTATAAAGTCCATTATGTTTATTAAATTTTATCTTTTAATATAACAAATACTCATTTATTAAGCAAAATTTCATTTAGTTTCTCATAAAAGTCCACCAAATCGAATACATACAAACATTTTCATGCTTATAATTTTTTAAAGTTAATTTTTCGTCAGGAATCAAAGATTACGGATTTATTAACACGAACTAATATCCATTTTCTATGTTTACTTAAATTTTATCTGTAATATTTATGACAGTAAAGGCTACATAAAGTTTACATTTTATGATAAATTTGCGTAAGTCTTTTTCAAATTTCATTTTAGAAACGAATTACGTATTATAGCTATAAATGAGTAGGACTTATGTATTTATAAACTTAATCTGATTTAGAGTAAATACAATAACATATTTCTTAATAATTTTAAGTGGTATATAAAACATATGTGCACAGTTACACAAAAAATTATTAATTAAAAATTAAAATTTTAGCTTAATAAATTATTATTAATTTTTTTAATATTTGGGCATAACTATGGATAAATATTTTGTCTTTTTCATACTAATCACGGGACAAATGGTCTAACACAAGTATCCATTTTAACCGTGTTTTGTACTTTCAATCCTTTTAGTGATTTGTGAAAAATCCCTTTGAACTTTAGGGATCCAGGTTGAATGAACATTCATATCTAAAAAGTGACAAGCAAAGCAGATAATGCTAGCAAATCATTTATTCTTTTCTCATAAGTTCTCAAATAACATTCGGTAAATTACATTTTGTTAATTTAAACAATAGTGATTCGATTTATTTCACAATCTTGCAAAGTTGATCAAAAGTTAAAATTTCTTCTGTGCAAATAAATTTAAAATATAGGAAAACAATCACACACACATCGGCTTTATAAGAAAATTTTATATAAAATCTAGATATAAAGGAAAAAAAAATGTTATTTTCTTTAATCAATTACTGAGCTCCATCGAAAAAAATTGAGCTTCTAAAGCAAAGTTGAAAATAATAAGATCGAGATTTTTTTCCAGCATTTCATTTCCACTACATTCATTTCAATGAAAATGTACATCTACCCTATTTTACTATAAACAGCTTCTTGTTGAAATGTTGTGTATATTATTAATACGTCCGTTTTCAATATTTTTACTTTTTGGAAACTGTTTAAATTTTACTAATTTGAAAACTTTATTTTTAGTTAAACGTATATATATTTACAAAACGTATATTCATATATATAACAATTTAAAAGTGTGAAACTAAAAAATACGTGGTTGGTTGGTTGGGTTTTTGGCGCAAGGTAAAAAATACGTGACTTTTACATCGCGTAGTGTATAATCAAACACACAGCTGAAATTTGTTGCACGCTACTTGATCATTCAGATAGCATTGTCATTTGGAAGAACGATTTTTTTTTCAAATATTGGTCTAAACTAACGATTTCTATGGCGTAAACCTGGAAAACTTTTAATCAATAGTTGTGTATTCAGAATCTGGATACGCTGCACATTTCTTCCAATGTTCAAACAGTGGCTACAATCGTTCTCGTAACACTTCTCACGGAAAATCTTGACTGCAGGACAGAAAAATTTAGATCACAGTAAAGTCTAGGTGAATTCCAGACTGTAAGCGTGGATTAACAATCTAGAAAGAAAGAATTTGTGCATGCTTTATAACCTAATAGCCATTTTATTATACTACTCTAACGAAGAAAATATATTTATTTATTATTTATGAGAAAAAAATTTATATAAATATTTGTTCATGAGCATTCAATAAATTTCGGAATCTCATTAACACTCAGTTAAAAGTACAGTAAATTCATGAACACACAATACATATTTGCAAAATATTAAGTTTAAAGATCATTCCACTTGAAATTACACAGTTAGGCATAAAAATTCATTAAAAGTAGATTCAGTACAATGCATCCAAACTAAATTATATTAAAAATTATAAAATCAGCTGTTAATTAAAATTAAAAACAGTGAATAATGTTCAGTTTAAATAATAAAAAAATAAAATTCCTACTTTGAGATCCAATGTGATGAAAATCGATCTTAAAAATCAGTAAATTGTTTGTGAATTGGACAGTATGCTCTTGGAATTAAAATCCAATGAGGAATACATTTGAGTGTCGCTTCATGTACGTTGACACACTCGCAGACATAAAGGTTCAATTCTGTTAGCATAGACATTATCTAGTTAACACACGCAGTAAACTTTATTCACTCCATTTATATAGAGTTTATCATATTACAAGGGAGTTTCGCGTAATTTACTAACACAAAACTCCTATTAATGCATTCCAAACTTTGATGTGCAAATGTGTTCGCACCCTTATTTCTTATTGTCTTGCAGCAAATGTAAATTTGAACCTAAGTATGTTATATTGGCAAAAATGAGTTTTAAGAGTTTCATAAATGTGTTTAAATTATTTAAACACATTTTGTACATGGCTTTTGTCTATTGTGAATTGATTCGAGCTTCTTATTAATTTTAAGTATTCTAGTCATTTTATTATTTTTTACTTTTTATTTTTTGTAATTAGATTGATTAAATATTTTGATTAATTTATTGTCCTCTGAACTCTATTAAATCTTATATTTTTCATATATGTATGTATATCATCAGTTTATGTCATTAAAATTGAAGAAAAAAAGAGAGGGATGTTTTTGATTAGGTTTCAGCGTAATGTGAATAGTTTAGGAACTTAAAGCTATAATACAATATTTTGAATTTCTATCATATATGATATATATTTGGAAGATTTTTGAAAGAAAATGAGACATATTCATTTGTAATAAAATTAAAAATCCGTAAAACTTACAGATTCTAAGAAAGATGTAGTTTTCAAAACAACAACACTCTTCTCTCGTTGTTTAACAATGAATGGAATAGAACACAAGACCTTCCACTCTGACCTTTAGACTATCGGCTTCGAAGTGTGAAGCTATTGAACTAAATTATTGTAAATCTTTTGATCACCAGATGCTTTTCGGCTTTTTAAAGGAAATTTTATACAGTGGATATCACAAAGGAGAAAACTAAGAATACTTCCAAGCATCCACCCCAATAACTGAAAGTATGTATGAAAGAATAGTAATGGCACGTAAATCTGCAGGTTTTTTAACAATGAATGAGGTCACGATCACGGTATATTCTAATATAAAGAGAATAATGTTATAATAGAGATTTCCCAGTGCAAAATCACGCAGTGAATATCTTAAAAAATGTAAATTTTCATAAGGGGTTTTTTTTTTTTTTTTTTTTTTTTAATTTTACTGCAAATTTTTTCAAAAGAACATTTAAAAGTAGAAAAGAATTCCAAGAGAAAATTGGAATATTAAAATTTTTGCAGCAATTTTTGTATTTTTAGCATAAATCTAAATATATCTTAAAAACATAAGTGATTTTGTATAATAAAATCTCTTTAAAAATATTTCTTAAAAGTATAGGGTTGGGCGTGTCAAAGTGCTGAGTAGACATGCGAAATCAATGGTATGAAACTGATCTATGCACGAAATAGTAAGTACTTGCTAAATTATTACCACCTATGATGGAGTTGACAGGGATAAGTGCCTATAAAAACCGTATCCTAAACGGACCAGTGGGTACTTAACGCAACTCAATGACGTACTGTTAAATGCTTTGTTGCTTTTGGCACTGTAAATGCAAAACATTGCTTTTAAGAATACCGTATCTTTTTTCAGTTATTATTTATTACTTCTTCGTTTATCCTTACGATATTTTCATTATTTCAATTTTGGGCAATAAATAACGTGTTTTTTTTATGTGAAATAATTTTCACAATACTATATTGTAGGAAATTATTTCATTAGTCTTAAAAACACGAAAAGAAATAATGTATTAAATCTTTTTCTCAAATTTTTAAATCTAATAATTTTAGACAATATTAAAATAATTATTATCTGAGTTAGTTTTACTTTTATTTCCCTATTCTGCTTTTTCAATTATAAATATCAGTTTTTTGCTTGACAAAACAGTATGGATCATCTAAAATGTAACAGCCATTGTAAAGAGATGTTATCCAGAGTATTTTCGTTTTGTCTTCTAGAAACACTTCTTTAATAGTCAAGAATATTCATATGAGAAAACCAAGAAAACTTCATAGCACCCACTCTCGAAATATTTATATTTGATAATGCATAAGGAATTTGTCAAAGGTACATCACTGTAAGGCTTTCAAATATAGAGAGAAATAAAGTTATAATTACTAAGAGCCACCCTGACAAACTTTTATACAGAAAATAGGAATGCACTGTCTACTTTATCTTTGCATCATTATTGAGCATCGTGCTGCTCAATAGAGGTTGGAATCAAACCTGTTGTTTTCACTACACAAAGACCAATCCTATCAGACTAAGTGTTTCTTAACAGTTTGTAAAGAGAAGAAACAAACCTTTACTCTATTCTTTTTTTATTTTTATTTTTTGACAACAGCCAAGATTACACTAGAAGCATGCTACTCCAAAAAGGAAATATCTATTACTAGGCATTCCTCTTTATCGATTTTTTTTTTTGTTTTAGTTTACTTTCCAAAAAGACATTTATGTCATCAAAAATACACTTCTAGAAAATTAAAATTCAGAACCAAAATAAATATGTTATCTAGAAGAAATTTTCACTATACTTATAGGAAGATCTGATATGAAAATGCTTTCAAAATAAATATTTTTATCCATAGAATAAATATTTTTATCCACGAATCCAAAATAAATATGTTTATCCACGTTAATTTTTCCCTATGTGTATATATGAAGATCTGATATCAAAATGTTTTCAAATTCCGCTTAGTTGAATATCATAGTGGACTACGATACCATTTAGAATACTACATATATTGTGATTAAAAATTTCCAGGAGAATATATTACATACATTGTTTTTCTTCTGATGCTTTGCTCAAAAAATTTTAGCATGTCTCTTTAAACAAAGTGTGGATCATATTACTAAATTTGATATAATTAAGCAACTATCTGATTCATGTGAAATATTTAAATGCTGTGAGGGAAATAATGAAAGGAAGTGATCGTCTTGTCTCAACTCGAAAAGGACATTGAGTGCTAATTTTTTTTATTATTTTTTTAGTTTATGTTATTGTTATGAATAGAAGATATTATGACATTATATTTCATAGTCTTATCTTCCTTCTTGAGTCAGACTGGTCAAAAATCAAATTTGACTTACTAAGAGGCTATTAAATGTTTCTTTATCCATCCTCATACAATCCAGCACATAGTATAAAACACTAAGAAGTAATTACAGTTCCCTGTTCCTAGATAAACAATATCAAGTCTATTGACAAATCGAAGATATTTTTGAGATTTTATAATCTCTTCTATTTTTTACCTTAAGATTTTTTCGGCTATTGCATTTGAAACAGACAATCCACCACTACACATTGAACACAATTCTTAGAAATTTCTTAATGCATTGCTTTCTTAGTCAGCATCTTATAAAATTAAGATCCACATCTATAAAATAAATCTGGTTTAACATTAGAAAAGGATTTGATAAAATTTACAGCACTCTTTGGATTACATTAATATTAATCTCATTAGTTCATTATTTCAAGCCCTTTTTTGTAATATCAGCAAAGTAAGGCATCAATTGCAGGGAGCAATTTTCCCCCATCGGGTTCTGAACTCCTTGGGTTGAAGATTTGTCTACGTTAATCCGTGACTTCCGAAGTCCTACTAATGTGGCGTTGTTGACAAGATGAGGGTGCCAGCTCAAGTGTAACCGTGGTTCAAAACTAGGAGCCACCTGGTGGTAGATGAGTATTCCATCCCGTTCAACTTAAGGTACAGTCCGGGGCCCGCCTGCATCGCTATGTATCGGGAGCAGAAGCCGCACTTTTAATCTTTTCATCTAAGTTCCTTTTCATTCAGTTGCGTGATATATAGTTGAGTTGATTGTCAGGTTTAGAGGTGATAATTATATTGTTGATTTCATGTTCCACATTTATCGGAATTTAGTATTTTTAATCGATTAGTATTTAAACTGTGTCAATTCTCTGAAATAAATTTGAATTTAATATCCCTTGTCCTACTTGGTGCTGTGCTTTCGGCAGACAACAGTGAAGAAATAAATAACCATGGATAATTATACTAGTTCGAAACGGCTTAATGAATTCCAATGAATTCATTAAGCGATTGAGAATGTTTGACTAGTGAACTGCAAACTTTTCGCCCTTCCGTGACAACTCAGTTCATATCAGTTGAGGCAGCCCCAGATAGTTTGTTTTGATCATTTACGTCAATAAACCACCAAAATTCGATTAAACATTTTCTTGCTTTAGAAAACTATCCACACCCAAAACATCGATTAAAAAGATATCGATTGAATTTTCTTTGTAATATTTAACACTCCCTCGTTTTATTTTAGAGTAATTTATTAAAAAGGGTCAATAACTCGAATTACCTGCAGCGCCGGGAAAAAAAACTTTTTTTTGCCATGTAATTTGTCATTCTTCTGCGTAAATCTTTAGCAATAATCAAAAGAATATAAATATAAATTACAGTTATAAAAAAAAAAAAAAACTCACTTCATCTTATATCTAGATGGAGTGGTAACACTTCATTATTTAAGTAAACGGATCAATAGAGCCCAGCAAGTAATGAATGTGCTGCACGCTAAATATTATTAATCAAATTTGTATGATAATTATTTTCGATTACTTTTAACCGAAATTCAGTCATCAATTAATCGACGTACTTAAAAGAAATGAGTTATTTTTCATCTTTAAAGTTTAAAGATTGCTCTTTGATAAAATTCGTGCGTTTTGCTTACTTTTTATTTTGCTGTCTTTGAAAAAAAAAAAGAGTGGCAAAGGTTTCCAATTAGAGATCCCTGTTACTTTCAAGAACTTGGAAAGTGTTTCACATCATTGGAAGAACAATCGGACTTTTATTTTTCGAGCTGATGGAAGGAAACGCCCTCTCTATGATTAGGAAACAGCTTTCGTGCTGATTAAAGATAGGAGGTTCTTTTTTCTTTTTACTGGAGATATTTCTCTACACTCCAGATTTGTCGCGATTGATTGATTGATACGTTGCCGGGCAACCGAGTATATTTCGCGACATGGGAAATAAAGAATATAAATAAAATGGGGGTATAGATGCAACTTCTGAAATATATATATGGATGAAGTTATTTTCGATGACTCCTCTGTAAATGATTGAATATTAAAAAAAATCAGAGATCAATTCGTAAGTACTTTCGTTGATATGAAATTCTTCAATTGACAATAGAGAAATATGTTACGTGCAATGCACTTCGTTGAAAATAAATATGGCATAAAAGCTCAAAATAAACTGAAATTATTATTATTGTTTTTTTAAGTTTAGAAAAAATATGCCAAATTTGTTATCTTTTCAAATAATTTTATTCTTCTGAAATTTCATCTGAGTTTGAATTTTTTAATAGTTTGTAATCATAATTTATTCTTATTTGAAGTAATTGTAAGGTTATTTATGTCATAATGCTTACCGGAACTCTGCTCGCTTTAAGAGGGGAAGCCTGTAATTCTTTCTTTTTAAATTCAGCAATGTGTAACCACTAGGGATGGAGACAAAAATGCGTGTGACATCATATTTCCCCTACTTTTTACATTTCCAGAGAGTTTATTTTATTTTTTTGATATTTGAGCATTGTTTCCGCTCAATGCAGTAAAGATGTATGCACTTTTACCAAAACATTGAATGCAGGGAATGCATTTGAAACATAGATAAAAGACATTTTAACTTTATATTTGACAGTTGAGTAACTAAGCAAAATATACAAACATTTTAAATTCTGTTTTCTTAGTTAATATATACTTGATACGGCATTTTTAGGTGTGAAATATAGTTTTGAATAAAATTAAGAGAACAGTAAATATCATTATTTATAAAAATTGTAATTTTTTCTTCGAAAGACAGATTCATTCTTTATTTAGTGGAGTTTACGGCTACTAGATTAAGTTAAAAAAGAAGTTTCACTGACTGTATTCTTAAAATGAATAAATATTATATTTTCTTCATTTAGATAATACAATGAAGAATAACGTCTTATTTATTTCTTGTGTTGTCTTCTCTATCAAGAAAATTTTTTTTGTATGGCTTCGGGGAGTAATGGCTTGATTAAGACTTTAGTTTTATTAAGGATGTTAAGCAATATTGTCAATATCAACAGATAAAACCAAAGTTGCTAATCCCCTTAAGAAGACAAGTTGATAAAGCTATCTATATTGGTAATTATTCATTTAATTTGATCCATTGTGTATTTTTTTAATTTTCCTTTTATTTTGTATGTTTTTTAAAAAAGATTCAAAATTTGAATTTCACTACCGGTTTAAACTACTCTATATTTTATCTTCTTACTATATTTAAATTGGTCTTGTCTATTTGCTTTATTTTATAGTATTTTTATTAATGTTCTGTTGAGGAGAATGTATTGCAATACTTAGAATTTTTGTATTTATTTAACTCCCATTATGCTCATGATATTTTTGACTATGCTTTGTATATATATATATATATATATATATATATATATATATATATATATATTAAAATTATTTTCAAATTTGATTGCATTCGACACGGAGAAAATAATTTTTTTACACAAGTAAATTAAATATGATACTTTTTATTTCTAATTGATATAACAGATTTTTAATAAAATGATATTTTCGCATTTGACAATTTAAGATCATAAATTAAGAATTTTAAAAAAAAATTCTAAATTTTTACGTTGATATACCAATTATTGAGAAAAAGTAAACAATTCATTATAAATTAGTTGTCATTGTTAAAAATTTTATGAAATTTTCAAGACTGACTATAGGAAGATGTGACTAGAAACAAGATTATCAATTGAAAATGTTGATTGGAAAATAGGATTTTTTTAATTATTTCGTTTCATGGAATAAATATAATTCGTTTTTGTTAGTAAATTGATAAATTCTTCTTTTACTATTTTTAATGATTTTTTTTCAAATACCAAAACTCCAATTTCGGTATCAATCACTGAAAAAAGGAGTTTCATTCTGAATTTATAAATGTTGTTAATTAATAAGAATTTCGTGAAATTTCTTTTTGAAAATTATGACTTAATGGGAGAGAAACATGATATAAATAAATAAATGATTGTCAACTGACATGGAATAGGATTTGTAAAGGTGTGATGTAATGAGGATTAATATTGATTTTTGTAATTCTAAGTGAATAAATTCTGTCACTGTTTAGGATCTATTTTCAAAATCTTCAAGCTTCATACTTCATATTTATTGCATTAACACCAAAATGTTTGTTTTTGCGAGTTAATCTGAGAAAATTCGAATGAGTTCGTGAGTATATCAATATTTCCAGTGTAAGCAACTTGAATTTCCTCAAAAGTGGCTGGTCTTCATCCGAGACCATCGCACTTGTTTTTACGGCGCAATAATTCACTCGAATAGCGCCAATCGTTTAGCGTCCATTGTCTTGGTATATAATTTCACGCGGAAAATTGGCGATTTCGGCGGACTGAAACGAGGCCAAATGACTCGCCACGAGGTCTAAAAAATGCAAATTTTCAATCGCCTTTTACGAATGCTGCTCGTTTCACGTGTGGGTGAAGAAGTTAAGAAGTCATTTTGTGAGGGCGTTGCTGAAGGATACCGAATGATCTTGTTCCGGACATGCTTGCTTGTGTTTGGGGAAGGGGTGGAAGAAGTATAATTTTGGCTTTTTTCTTCGCTTTTAAGCAAATATGCAGTTGAATCTCATTCCTGCTTCTATTTTACTTTCAGACCCATTTTCACGCGCTTAGATACTTGTGTTTGAGATGCATATTTTTTAAACTGTATCGACCTATTTTTATAGTTGTCTTAAAAAGAAGAACATAGTTAAAATTTATGTAGAACGTACATCTATTAAGTGAAATTTTTTTTCTGTATAAATGACAAGTTTTTCACCAACATTGAAACAAAAGTGGCTGCACAGAAGGGAAAGTAACTGAAATTGATACGTCGGTCTATGGTAAATTTACATAGCATGGGTTATGTTTCAAGACGGACCTTTGATTACTGCATTTGTCATTAATTTAAGTCTCAACTAATGATGATTTGAACTCTGACTGAAGCATCGTTTATAGTTTTGGCATCGCGTAATAAGCAAATAAACAGCTATATGTATTGTAAGGCCTTTTAAAATCCCGAATTTAAGTTACTTTCCGGAGAATCTTTTTACGATAGAGAGGTTGTGAGTCCAAAGGAGGAAACCTGGAAAACTCCTAAGAACCCATCTCAACAGATGTTTAAGCAGAAGACAGAAGCCAGAAGTGCAATATCTATCTCCCACTAATCAGTTATTAATGCGAATCTTTCATTCTAAAAAGTAATGTCATACTTTTAGTACACGGTGATTCCTCACTAGAAAGTTTCGAGCAGTTGTAAGTTTTTAAGATCCACTGTGTAAATTGCCTTCCCAGCGAATATTTTATAGATAGTGGGCCATATTCATGGGTTGCAAAGAAGGAAAACTCCTAAACACCCTCTTGACAGGTATACATGCGAAACACAAATGTGCAACATCCATCTCCCGTTGTTCAGTAATGGCTGGATTCGAATCCGGTACCTAATTCTCCAAAGAGGTCTTATTTACCTCTACTCCATGCTGAGCCTTCATCGTAAAATTTTTAAAATTTTAACATCAGAGCATCGTTTGTACGCATCCATGGACTCTGCCATCTTCAAGAATGTAGGAATGTTATTTTAAGCTTTAGCTTCTTAAACAATGAAAACAGAAAAAATATGTATAACGCCTCGGTTGCTCCTTTTTTACACATTTACAAAGTGAAATCATAACGATATGTACTATTTTTTTCGATTTTTAGAAAAATAACGTTTTTGCCTACTGTAACGAGTCTATTGAATAACAGCAATCGTTCTTTCTATACTTAATAATGAGTGGAAACAATATTTATGCATTCCAAGCCAATTCATTTTGTTTTCGTTTTATATATAATTAAAATTTAATTTATCGGTTCAATATTTTTTTTATAACCAAATAGCAAACATTGGTAAAGATAGAAAGTATCACTGCGCTTCCAAATCGCAATTTAACCCCGAAAGCTCAGTATATATTTTTTACTGAAAGCAACAGTCCACTAGTTACGTCATTTATACAACATATAAGAACTTATACGTTAAACAAACGTCTATATTTTAGTGTAATGATTTGTTAAATGGAATATTCCAACAAAAAGACTAAATGGTTGTTGCATTATCCTCCATGCGAAATGATATCTGGAATTTTCAGGTTATATGTGTAAGTGTTTTACTTGTTATTGCATCTAAATTGCGAAGACTCAACTTCCTTCAATGCAGGGGTAGTGAGCTCTTTGGGTATTTTGCAAGAGTTGCTTAAATTTAGAAAGAAAAAAATATTCCGCAATTTGTATCATAATTGAACTAAGTGCATCATGCGTATGGCAAAAAATATTGATTTTTCATGTAATATAAATATAAGATAAAACATAAAAAGATACATTATATGTTTAACAAGACAAAATAATAAATTTTAAAAGGATTTTTAAAAAATAACTCAGTTTGGTCAGGATTTTGAAAATGGCGATGTACTAATATGGAACTGCAATTGAAATTTTTCGCCAAAATAGAAAAATTCCAGGTTCTACAGCTCCAAGCAGGAACAACATGAATTTATTTATACGGCTGTAACCAGCCACTGCCCCCCCCCCCGTCATCCTTCAATAACCGATAATAGGCCGCGCATTTTGTGAGGGGTGTGCGTGGGCATTCTGCAGAAATAACTTCCCACCGATTTTTGTCGCTTCGTCGAACTTCGAATCACGCGAGAAAATGTTTCCTCTTTTCCCAACCGTAACTGCTGGGTTAATTTACGGCGAACACCGTAAATTTCCGTTTTCTTGCAGTGGAATGCATGTACGACAGAAGGAATAATATTAAAAAAAAATGATTTCGATTACGGAGAAAATATCTGCACTTTTAATACCGAGAATTTTATCGAATTTATGTTCCAGGGCCTTTATCCTCCCCTGATGAATGCTTTTCCGTGGACTTGTGTTTTCGATGCAGGACGTCGAATTATTCTGTTGTGTAGATTTCGGAAGCTGCTTTTATCCCATACAGAGCTACACCCATTCCCTAGAAATAGAATTCTTTCCTTCCGTTTCATTGGATAGGAAATAAAACTGTTAAGTAATGTTTTCTCCAGTGCGCAAAAGTGACTGTAAGATATAATGGAAGTATTATAATCTAAGGAAAAGTTATTTATTTATAAAATAGGGGGGGGGGCAGATGATATGCACTTTGGTATATATTGTTTTATTATATTTATCTCGGAAATATTCAATCTTTTTTTGATGATGAGGATTTTTTATCCAGCATTTAAAAACGTTTCTTGTTTCTGCTTAATTAAAACCACTAAACACATTCAATCACCTCGTAATTTTGAGTCACGATCAAGTGAAGCGTTCAACACCTGAGCTGGCATCCTATTATCCAAGCTACAAAAGATTATAAAGCATCTTCTGTTAAATTAAATTAATCGATCTTTTCGTTTGGCAATCTCGTCAGGCGGAGCAGCTGAGCATAACCTATTATCTGTTAACTAAAGTTTAAAAGCAATTAAAAACTGTAAAGTTTAAAAGCACAAGATCTCCAGCTCATACATTAAAGATTTCATGCGCCTCCAGAAGAAAAAGCCCAGTGGGTTGAGGTCCGGTGATCGAGGAGGCAAAACCACATATCCGCTACATCCAATCTATCGTGCGGGGTAGCAATCACGAGAATTTTAGGATGATGTTATCCAGATAATATTAGAAGCAATGATGTTGTGCCGTTTTTATATTACAATGTCTATTCTGATTGGTTATCTTCGGTAACCAATATTATCAAAAAGCTGCTTCTTCTCTGTGGAAATTTGCGTACGGTAAATTCGTTAGAGGTTCTTGATGTGTTTTAAATGCATTTACATAATTTTGCCTAACTCTCTTGTACTTCACAAAATGTGTTTTTACTCATAGATCGAAGACATAACTTCGAAGAAATGTAGAAATCATTACGTAAAAACGTCATTTAGTGTTGAAAGCAGGACATCCTTCATCTAACCTGCAATGATCAACGATTGACTGCGTATTGTAAAAAACGAAAACAAGTTTTCTCAGTTGACTAAAACAGTACTTTCTTAAACTTGGAAAAAATGGTAAATACAATTATAAAAAAATCATATGGCTATAGAAAATATGGAACTAACTCTGTTCATAGATTTTCTGCGCTTGGTAATTGCGTATCGTTATCCATTGGAAATATGTCAAAAAACCAAATCCCTCATTTTTGAAACGAGCAGGATTCCGTAATATCACGGCATACACATGCGAGGAATCACGGCATACGCAATTTCAAATGAAATTTTATTAGTGTTCAAATTAAATACAAATGCTATGAAATTTTGAAATAAAATGTAGCTATATTTGAAATCAATTAGAGAGTGGCATCTTTCAAATAAGATTTATTTCATTACGTGCACCACTACCCAGTTCAATCTGGGACAAAAAATCAGACGGACACACTGAATAAGGATTTCATTTATATAGATTAAGAGAGTGTATCATCGCGATGCATCCAAAGGATGTTTCCGCGGAAGAAGAGGAAATGCATCATCGGAAGAGATCCGGAGGTTCATCTTTCTCAGGCGCCTCCGAGATGGAATCCGAAGTAGGCGATATCCGCTGCGGTCGATGCCGGATAGGAAGGAAAATCTGCTGGGCATCACTAATTCCCGGGATGCAGGAGGGAGGGGCGATAAATTTATGGATGGCAGAACATAGAAGGGTCAGTAACTCGATCGTCGTTTGGTCAGTAACATGAATGGATGGTCCAGCCTGGTACACTCATTACGTTTCCCTCCTGTTTGGATTATACATCACCGATTACGTCATTTATTATGGACACATGAAATGATATTCCGGCCTCGTTTGCTTTGACCTTTGACTTCCTTCAGCCCGAGAATTTGCCAGAAGCAATATTGAGTTCACACTTAAAATCAATTTTTTTATTTTTTATTTTATTTATTGAAAGAAACTTGAATGAAGTTAAGCGGGTTTGATTTCGTTTCAATTTCTGCATCCAGCTATGATAATTTTCTATGGATTTCTGACAAACTCTTGTGAAAATATTAATGATTATTGATAATTTTTATGAGGATTAAATTCTGAATTTTATATACTTCACAAAAGAGAGATTTTTAGTGTAATGCATTTTTATAAAAAAGATTTTAAATTCTATGTTAAGTTATTTGTTTTTTTACTGATTTGATTACGGTTGTACTTTGACATCGAGTAATAGATAGTTTAATTTGTATCTCATATTACATTTTCAAAAGATTCTTCATAGATAGGTTGCTTACAGTGGTCATTTTCACACACTAATGTCAATTAGATCTGGAGCTGCAATTTAAAATTGATTTCCGTCTCATTACAGGACATCCAAGCCCCTGGTGGAATTCGAATATTAAAACCGTTTAACTAAGAACCAGAGTTGGCTTAGCATCTCAAAATTTCATAAATGGAGAACCGTATATTGCAAGAGAGATAAACTGGAAAATTTTCAAGCGTTTTCCCTATCCCGGCTGAGCCCTATTTTAAATTTGCTTCTTAGAGGTCAAGGGCTTGAACACCGCATTTAAAAATGAAAGGGCGTGGGCTCAATTCCAACAACATTTAAACAACCGAAGCTGGATGCTCCATTTCTGCCATTTGCAGGTGCGTCTTTCGAGGTGGATTCTTGGAACTTTTATCTGTTTCCTCTTCTATGACACGTGAGTATTGCCCGTACAGCCAACCAGAAAACCTTTTACCGGGTAAACATTAAAATGTCTGACAACTGTCTTTGACAATTAGGCTGCTATATGCAGTGTCAGAAAGGTATCTTATCTAATGGTTTTGTATGCGAAAAAATCTCCAACTCTTCCGGAATAGCTGGGATCGATCGTATAACTTTCCATTTCGAAATACATGTTCTTCTTAAAATGCACCACTTTATACAAGCTCTTTATCTGACAAAAAGTTAGTGAAGGCAAGTGGATCCAAGAACACACAAAGTAGTTATTCTGTATCAACGTGTCCTAGAGACAGGAGAGCCCTCTTTAATGTAGAAGTTTCCAAGTTTTATCCCAGCTATGGGACATGGATCTTTTATTTCCATTTTCTGCTTATACATCTGTCAGCGTGGATACTTGAGAGTTATCCGGGTTTCAAATTGTGTGACGTCCATGAAACGTCCATGAAAAGTCCTTTAGGAGGGCAAATGAAATGAAATGTGGTGGGAATAAAAATGACTTAAAAATAGGTAAAGGCTGTTAAGCTGATTACTACACATTATCAAAAGGTATTATAAGATTACTGTATTTTGAGATGCCAACTCAAATGTTGCCTCTAACTAAGTGATGAGATTCACAATCTTTATCTAGAAATCTCTTCTTTGGATCGCACTATAAATGCAGAGGAACATTAACCTTAATAACATTGAATGTGCGTATCTTTCTCAACACGACGGTTCGTGATTGGATCAAAAATGATTGCCTGACATCTTTCTTATTCCAATCGTTTTGCACAGTAATGTATTAGCTTGTCATCATCACAAATTTTCCTGGCAGCTAAGGAAGCTTGTCTTTGGTGTTAGCAGCAATAGCTAAGATAGTGTTATGCTGCTGCTAAATGCTGATTCTAATTTTTTTTTCTGTTTGAAGTTATTTAAGAATTTAATAATAATGCTCACTAGCTGAAACACACATTGTGGTTATTTCGTTATATTCTTTTATATTTTTATTATTGACACAAAATAAGATTTTCTGATCTATAAGATATGTGATTATTTGGGACTTTAAAAAAATCGAAGCTGCAGTAATAGAAGTAAGAGAGCTAGAGAAATTTATCAAAAATATATCCCAGTTCCTTGTCTGGCTGTCTACTGAATGCTTAGTGGATAGACCATCAGTTAAACACTTCAAAGGTTTTGGTTCCCACCTTGGCCGTAGTTGTAATTGTTGATTCGGAATCCAAATTCAGATGTAGATCTTAATCCAATTAGTCTTCCTGTGGGATAAATATTAATGTTTCACGATCGTTAAATTGTTTTGAAAAAAAAAAGTCCCAAGAAATTTAGCTAAGACCCGAGAGTATTATATATGTGTGAATACAATAATATTTATACATTCATGTGATAATGTATAGTTCTTTTTCAGTGGGATAATTTACAAGTTTATTCAATAAATTTATTTTAAAAGTATAATAGATGTAAATATGTGTGAGATTTTATAGATATTCTTTAATGCTACATGTTCTTTTTATAAAAAATATTCACATATTTTGAGTTAATCTTCAAAAGCCTTTTGTGAATATTTTAACTCTAAAATATTACTATCTCATTCGCTCTTTATTCGTAAAATATCTCTACAATTATTCAAATTTTCTTTAATGCCTTATCTCATCACAAGGTGGAGTGAAAGAGACATTTGAATGATTCCAAGAAGAGGATTTAATTCAATCCTCCCCCCCCCATTCCTTTCTCCTTACTTCCCCACAGTAGGGTTTGACTCGAGACCCCGATAAATAATTTCCTTGCTTTTCACTCCAGAATGCTCATTAGGCAAAGAAAAGTCACTGAAATGATTTGAGTTCCCGATCAGTAAAAAAAAAAAAAAAAAGAAAAAAAAATCTTTTGTCACTCATCTTTACACTGGCTTTAATCAAAGATTTTTTTACTGGGGGAGGTGGGACGCTCTATTGGAAATTTCAACGCCTTTCACTTTATTCTAGAATTCCTTCCCCACTCATCTTTAATTGTAACTTTTTTTGAGTTTTTTTTTCTATTTCACTTCGAGTTTGGTGGTGAAGGACACATTTTTTTATTTTCGCTTTATTTGGGCCTGCATGTCTTCGATGCACGAATATATCCCTCATTTAAAAATATTTTTTATTTATTACTTTTTTTGTGAAGCGGTGGCATTACTAATGACCCTTTCCCCGTTGACAGCTTTATTAGTGGCGGTCCTTGTCTGATGAAATATTCCTTATCGCACCATTTTTCTTAGTATTTTATAATAACGAGGAGGGTGACACTAGGAATGAGCTATCGATTGGAGACTTTTTGTCTTCACTTGCGGAGATGGGTGTTTAGCGACCTATCCCTAAGCGACTTATCTCTTAATTATTACTGATTAAAATTATTACACATAAGAAACATGTTATAATTAAATTGGAAATAATGATAACTTATATTATTAGTTATCATTTCAATCAGTTGGCTACTTTTTTGGTCTTCTGAAGAGATGGACAAAAAATTTTTCCACAATAATTTCCGGTTGAAACCTCACATGAGCGTGAATGCCCCACTATTGCGACGATGTTTTTAAGGCATTTTAATACCTATCACATAAGCTGCCTTCAAGGAGGACCTTTCATAGATAAAGAAATTCACATGTGCTGCAAAGGAGGAAACTCGGAAAATTCCGAAGCACCCACCTCAACAGACGTACATGAAAAAAACAAGGCATCTCTTTTTGTTCAATTATGGTTCAGAACTTGGAACTTTCATTTTGAAGGGTGGTATCCAACAATTAGACAACATTAAGTCCCTTAAACTCCATACTTTATAAGAATGGATTAAAAAAAAAAGAGGAAGAGTAGGAAAGACACTATAAGATTAATTACGATTATAATCATCATCAAAATATTCTCCGATGCAGAAACAAAATATTGCTGTAAAAATAATTGGCTCGCTATTTAAATGAAACGTCTTTAATGGAAATATAAGTTTTAGGTGAGAAATGTTGAAAATCTGTTCACAAAAGATTTTATACTTACACGCTAAAAGGTGCCTACGTAACACCTTTCCTATGTTATAAAAATAAATTGAATACCATAAATGGAATTTTTTATTTAAGTTTTCTTTTTTAAATTTTTGACAGTTATTATCGAAATTTGCTAGGTGTGACTTCTTCAAAGTACGATTTTTGTCTATTTGAAGGAAGAAAATGTGTAGTTTATCCTGATATAAATTAGAATCTGAATGTCTTATGCCTACCAGGATATCCATACAAATTTTACAAATTACAATGTATAATTCGAGGATATCATTGCAGTATCATTGGATCCTAGTATAGTAGAGGATACTTTTCTGGTCAAAATTAAAATAATTACGAAATAGACAAAATACAAAACAATTACAAACAGAAACATTAAAATACAATTTTTGTCTTCTTTAGAGTATAAATATTGTGTTAATGTGAGCTATTTTCTCGCCATAAAGATATTTAGGACACACACAAAACAATATTAAATCAAAATAAAAAATATGTACATAATTTCTCTCATGCTGAAATATTTTGATCATTCCTTATTGTAGCAGAAACATGCGCTTTTGAGTACAGAGTCTTAAGTTCAATCGTCGATTTACACAGAATATAATTGGTACATTCTTTTGCTGCTCTTAATACACATTCTATATGATAAGCACGTGAGAACATTCTAAAACTTATATACTAGTCATACCACGCACTATAGAAAACCCTTCCAGATAATAATTGAGGAAGGATGCTCAAAAATAGTGCTATATATATATATATATATATATATATATATATATATATATATATAT
>JAPDSC010002413.1:10578-32191 GCA_026290005.1 Latrodectus geometricus
AAAGTAACAACATTGGCGAGATAAATTAATCAATCAACAGTCGCTAATCTTGCAGAGGCTTCCAGAATCTCCTGAAATCACGTGAATTGCTGAGCCAATCGTACAGCTCCACATGCAGAAACTCTTTGAAACACAAACTAAAACCGAAGAGAAGTTATAAAAGAGATCGCTTGGTGAAAAATTTAACGAGATGACCACACGTCTGCCGACGACTTGAGAAAGGTATTGTCGTCCCTCCTTGTATTTGCGTTAGGAATATTTATTGTTAACATTCTTTTGCCGAGCACGGGCTTTGTTGTTGTTGTTTTTTTTTTTTTTTTTTTTTTTTTTTTTATCGTGTCTGGTAGAGTATTGTTATTTTCAGTGAGGTATTTTTAAGCGGTAAAAATCCATTGATTTGATTTATGTAAACAAGGTCCAAGTCTACCTCTTAATATTTAAATTGAAGTAAACATGTCCTTGTTTGCTATAATTCTTTAAAGTATTTTCTTAAATTTAATCTAGTTTTATTTAATTTTGCGATCATTGATATGATAAAAATATTTTGATGCAAAAATTCGTATTTTATTTTTAAAAATATAAGTTTCGTGAGCAATGTGTTTATTTTTATTTTCATTAAATAAATGAACAAGCAATAAAATTTAATATAAAAATTTTAATACTTTTAAAAAGGTTATATTTATAAAAAGTGAGATAAAAAAATCTGAATTTTGGCTTATTGAGAGCTTTTATTATACATTAACATTTAGATTTTTACATCGATATATTTTTAGTAACAAATAAGTTGCGTACAAAATTATTATCGACATTAGTAGTTGACAAACATTAATTTTGTGCCATATAATTGTATTAATGTTAGAAGTATACATAATTTAAGCAATTAAATTTATTCTCGTAAGTAGAATTTTGTCAGTGTTTAAAAAATAAAATAAGTTAATTTGTATGTAATGTAATTCTGTGGAACATTTTTTTTTTTTGTTATTAATGAAATAAAATCGAAACAACTGTTAATTTTTTTTATGCTTTTGATTACTTTTTGAACATAAAATTTTATTAGATACATTAAAATAAGTAGAACGTGTATATATCAAGACTAGGAATGAAGGTTTATTTATATGTATATTAATATGAGCAAAATTTGTTCTTTTTCATTAATATAATTTTAATTTAATTGCTTTTTTTAAAAATTTTTTATGAGTTAAATAATTTAATGATCTCATTAAAATTACTTAATACTTTATTTAAAAATAAATCTTTTCTCTTTTTAAAGCCTAACAATTTTTTTTTGAAAGATTGTTTTTGAATTGTAACATTTTTTGAATGCAGGTTTATTTTTGTGTTCTAATGTTGAGTTTTCAAAAATTTTATATTTCAATTTTGAATTATTTTGTAAAAAAATTCTTAAATTCTTGGTTTTATTAAACTTTTTACTTGGGTTTTTAATTTTATCTACTACTTTTTAAGATCTGTTTTCAAATATATATGTATATATACATAATGTGTGTGTATGCTTAACACTTTTTCTGGATTTATAAAATTTTTTAAAAGTATTTCTAGCAAAATATAATTTTTTTTGGTCACAAAAGCTGTCTTATCTGATAATTTTTGATAAACTAATTATTTTTCTTCGTAAAGAGTTAAAAGCTATGTAACGTATTTTATTTATTTCATGTTGTCTAATACAACAAAAATAGTGAATTACAACCTATATAATTTATTTTTGCAAAATATTTTTCTAACAAAAAGTTAGTTTAGAGGAAATAAAAATTCAAATTTTAATTTAAACTCTTAATTTCTTCCTATTCTTTTTTTTTTTACAACTTTTTCTTTTTTTACTTTCTATTCCCACTTTTGCTTTTTTGATATTTAGGCTTTTCTTAGGCACTGGTTGGTTAGGGCGTCATTCTCATGATTGGAAGATAGTGAGTTTGAATCCCGGCTTAACCAAAGATCTGTTGTGCTCACTAATGGCGACTGGGGCATGTAAAATATGTTGCGTTCTCAATTTCCTCCATGTTTCCATTCAAATTAATACTTCTGAGGGTGTTAGGAGCCAAATTTTGGGCTTCTCTCTGGTTTCCTAACTCTAAATTGGAAGATCCTTATGGTGTTGCCATCTATGAGCCAAGTTGTACTTCCATTCTCGAGAGGGGGTGCTTTGTTCAAAAAACAGAAGACACTCTTTCTGGCTTCATTCACTGAGTTCCTGATCAGTGGGCTTGGCTTTGCAAAGTATCATAAGTAGTAACAACAACAATTCTTTTTCTGATTAGTTTTATTCTTATATTTTTTAAAAGCATTCAATAGTAATTATTAATGAAGATGCTTCATGGGTATAGACTTGAGATCACTGGTTTAGAAATTAACTTCAGTTATAAGTCTATAGTATTATACTAAGAATTAGAAGTTGCATATCTAACTAACAGCTGAAACAAAGTTCAACTGACATTTGATTGTTATTCTGTCACGGATGGGATTCAATTATATGTATCTAAACATTTAGATTCATGTACAAGATGTATTTTCTTTCATATTGGACAGGTAGTGGTGTTTCTCCCAGATAAAGAAATAGTCTGCAAGAGGGATCATTCATCATATCTGTGATAATAACATGGATTTTAAGTGTGCACTATCCTGTGAAAAAATAAACTTATTGCTTTTTTAAATCAATTTAATCTGTTTGTATTTTCAGTAGGCTAGTTCTGACTTGATTTGTTTCCCATTGATCATTAGAAAACTATTTTTGAACTGGTTTAAAAAAAAGAGATTTAAAACTCATCTAATCAGTTTATTTTGCAATATAAGGCAGGTTCAGGTCCACTGGAATATGCATTTCATTCAGCTCTTTTTCAGCTCAAATAAAATATATAACCAGAGACTGCTCAAAGTTTACCTATTAATATTTGAGTTCAGATATTTTCACAAAGCATCATAAAGTTTGGATAAAATTGAAATACTGCTTTTTTCATCTATTGGCAATCAATTAAGATGTTGAAGCAAGCTTTGGCTATCAGAGCAGAGATTTCCTAAGTTTTTTTTCAGATTGTACAGCTTGGTCTCTCATGTACTATTTGTTCACGTCTCAAGACTAATCAGGAATCCGGATTATGTTGGCAATGAGTAGTTTCTGCCAGATAGTTCTCAATATAAATGTCACAACTAGTTGGACTTTTAATATGAGGTATAGTATTCATTTCAATCTTTATACAATTTTCATTGCTGACAACTTCTTTAATTCCAATTAACAATTGAAAGTTTATTATCATAGGATTTATCAAAAATTTACCTTGAGTATATTAAAATACATAAGTTGAAAAGTAATGTAGGACAGTAGCTGAAGAGAACAACATCATCAAACATTTAGCAGATGTATTCTGCAATCATAGAAATTAATTAGATAATTAGATACTTGCTCAAAAAATTTGGATGGATAATGGTGTTTCTTCTAAGTAAAGAAATTTCCAACAAATGTCGTTTATGATGTCTTACGCTACAGTGCACTCTTAAAGTATCAACTTTTTTCTAACAGTACAATACACTAAAAATAGTGTATTTTAACTTATTATTGAATAGGATGGTTTATGTGTAAATAATAAATTTTAACTATTCTTTTTTATTCTAATAAAATTTGTTATCTAATTGCTTTATGCTTTCCTTATATTTTTAGTGCTGTACTAGTTCAGTAATTTTCTAAAGAGGTAAAAACAGTACTAATCAGTTATGAAATGTAAAGCAGGTATATATAAATTAAAAGGGTTGTTTCATCCAGTCATCTTAAGGTCATCAATTAATTCATTACTTTGAATATCCAAGAATTCATGTACTGAAATTAGGTTAAGGGTATTATTGGTGGTTAATTTGCATAAAGAAGCATAGAATTCCAAAATGAGGATAGCAGCTGTCAAGTTTTCTGTCTTAATTTTTTTTTAAAAAAATCCTGACAACTTTTTGTTATAAATGGTCAGTATCAGCTTATATTTTGCCAGTCACATTTTTTGCTTTGAAAAAAAATTTTTTTTTCTACATTTATACATAATTTGTTTGTATTCTTATCACCAATTACTAGCATTGGCAAATTAGCATTACTGAGTTTCAAAAGTAAGTTTCAACTGTTACTGAAGTTAATTTGGCAAAATTATCTTTGTTAATATTTTGTAGCATTCCCAGTTGATGAACTTGTGAAGTTTAACATCTGAGACTATTATTTTTTCATTAAAAATGTGGTTAGAGGTCAGATTTTTATTTTATCTTTCACATTCCAATAAAAATTAAATTTGATTTTATAGATGATCAAATAAAAAGAAAAGTAATCAGTTGTGCAGGATTATTTGGAACACACATCATTTCTATACTGTATAAAAGTAATATGCTTAGAGTGATGGTTTGCTAATAAGCAATATTGTCAACATATTCTCTTGTCTTGCAAATTATGGCTATGCCCAAAGTTGTGTTTGCTCAGGAGTATTAGCCATCAAATTAGGAACAGTGGAGGCAAGGAAAGATTAAAGATAATGATTTCAAATGAAGAAAAATGGCTCTGGCTATTTGGTCAGTTCAAGGATAATAATATAGCTGCTCCTAACTTGATGTAGATTGTTGCATAGGCTTTGTTTATCAGGGGTATCAACAACAGTAAAGAGTATCATCAGTCGATGTACTGTTCATTAAGAAATTAAAGGTTTGATAAAATAACCTATTGTTAAAGGATTACCGTGTGAAGTTTTTTTTTTTTTCAAGATTAAAACCAACAAAGATTTTCTAAAAAAAAATGTCCTATCCAATGAATGTAAATATTGCTTTTTTTATACCTCATTCCTTAATTAATTAAATAATATGGCAGAAATCTATTTATATGCTTTTAATTTATTATAACTCTTATTTTAAGTTCCTAAACAGTAACCATTTATTTAAGGCATATAAACTACAATAAAACTTGTTAAGGAAGTGTGCCCTTGAATACTTGCAACATCTGGGAAAGGGTAGTATTCTGGTATCCCTGTTGAATGTTTTAAAAATCTGGCAATCCTAATTTTGGATGCTTGTTGTGGCTCTAAATTCGCTTTAAACTGTTATGGTTTAATTAGCCCTTGTGTGAAAAAAATAGCCATTGATTGACAAAAAAAAAAAAAAAGCTTGCATTAAAACTTTACATCAAGTAAATTTGTTAGGCTCTGGTTAGATATACTATGGATTCATATTGATCACTGTTATGGATGCAATTTCTTTGAAAGTTTACATTGTGCTTGTTTAACTGTCTGTATAACTACTCAAACGTGTAATTTAATTATTGGATAAAGTCTTTGTTTTATGTTTTGTAGCTACCAGTCATTATTCTTCATGTGATATTTAATGTTTACAGATTTCCTACATAATGTATATAAATTGGAAATCATGTTTTCTTTATAAAAATGCATTTTTATATTTCAGTATTGCTAATCTTGAGTGCACTATGATTTGCATATTTAAAATATTATAAAGAACTATTTCAATGATATGTATTATTTATAGTTAATTTTCTTTGTGAAAAAATTCTATATAAATATAATAAATTATAAGTGTTTTGTGTTATAGCAATAGTCTTGTGTTCAATCATGATAATTGTGTTATATTGCGTTTAGTATTTATTTTCAACAGAGACTTAAAGGAGGGGATATGAATATGATTTTAATATTGATTTTGGTACTTCAAAATAATCTTTAAAATTATTAAATAAAATACTACCCCATTTAAAGTTGACTTTCTCCATTTTTTAAATAAAAGTCCATTATGATGTTAAAGGCGTATAGTCATATTTTCAAATATTTATAAATGAATTAATGTTTTTAAGTAATTTTTATTTTGTCTGAATTGCTCGCCTGTGAACCACTAATCTTAATCATGCTAGATAAAGGGAGTTGCAAAATATGAAAAGTATAAAAAAGAATTGTAAGGGGAAAATATGTTAAAAATTAAATGGTAATAAATAGATTTTGAAGGTATTTCAATATATATGTATTTTAATGTAAAATGATTGAAATATTGTTTTTGTTAAAATACCTATAAGCCATTGAGAACAGTTAATTTATGTATTGTATATTCTTCACAGAAATCTATTCAAAGT
Organism: Latrodectus geometricus; assembly: GCA_026290005.1. Lineage (NCBI taxonomy): Eukaryota > Metazoa > Arthropoda > Arachnida > Araneae > Theridiidae > Latrodectus > Latrodectus geometricus. Next base: position 16,679 of record JAPDSC010002413.1, read on the forward strand.
TTTTTATTTCTATAATTTCCCAATCTCTTAGTTTCAATATTTTTTGTCATTAATTTTCATTTTTACTTATTCTGTTTTTAGATTCTTTTGTTTTCTAAATGATTTATCTTATCAGAAATGTTCTTCTAATTTCTTAAATCATTTCTTACATTAATATATATAAATTGTCTTTTTATATTTATAGATCTTTAGTCTTCCAGTATTTATGAATCGTTTTTTTTTGATATTTTAAATTTCTTAATATTAATTATATATTTTATTAAATACCTGCCTCCTGTTATTACTTTGTATTTTAAGAAGTAATTAAGATAAAATTAATATATTTTGACCAATAGTCTTGTTTTTGTAATCGCTGAAGAAAAAAAGAACTCCAATCTCTTGCGTTGAATTCATTGAATTATTTTGTTTCCAAAAATTTTATATACATGTTGGGTAGAAATTTTTGAGTTTAAGTAATATTTTTGTACAAAATTAAAATTAATTCTCTTAAAGTCCTAGAATTTTTTTTTTTTATTCTAAAAACAATTTGTGAATTCCGTGCCTGAGAAATATTTAAAAATTGTCAATAATTTTTCTTTTTTTAAAAAAAAAAAAAAAAAAAAAAAAAAAAAAAAAAACTAATTAAAGTTTAATAGACTTTATAAGAATTAAGTATGTAATAATAATTTACAACAGATGTATTTTAAGAGTTATTTTAAAATCTTGATTTACAGTTAAATCATTTAACAAGATTATTATAGGACTTTCATTTTTAGCATTAAAATAACATTAAGTTTTATAATTAATCATTATTATTACTCTGGGAAAGAATGGCTATAATTAAGTGATTTATTTAACTTTTAAGAAACTATGCACACATTACTTATTAAATATTAAGTAAAACATATATAAGTGTTAATTTTTTACTTGTATTTCAGTTACTTAAATAAAATAAGGAATGAATTTTTATTCATAAAGATGTCACAAGTATTAAATGTTAAGTTTATACTTTAGGGCATCGTAGCAATATTTATTTGGAAATATGTTAATATCAAGATATGTTAATGGATGATAGTAAACAACTTGTCTCAGTGAAAAATTTGATGAAACTTATGCAAGTTTTAAATAAAAAGCTGTAAAATTACAAAAGTTTTTTGTGTGTGTGATCAGTACTACAATGAACATGCAATTCAATGGAAATGTCATGCATTTGCAAATGTCTGAAACAAAACATCACATGTGATATGCATGTATGCAACAAGTTTGCTGTTGTTTAGCTCAAGACTACATTGAAAGGAAATAAGGACAGAAGTGCAAATGAAGACATTCACTGTGAGTCAGTTCTTTCATGAAATATGGCCAGAAGTATAATCATCTGGACAAATTCACCTGCAGAAGAATAATCAGAAAGCTGAAGTATGGTTGTGATATAATCATTGAAGTTGAAGAGTTCAAGGTCATCAAAAGTTTGTTTCTAGAGCTTAGAAAGCTTTCTCAATCACAGGTGTAGTTAGACAGGTTGCTGGAGACCATCCCAGGAAAGACTGATATATTGTCCTACAGGCAAGAAAAGCCTGAAATTTGTCAACAAACACTTACTGAACAGATGCCACAGTGGCCTGGGAGTTGGGGTGCCCTTTTAGTTACCAGAAGGGAGTGAGTTTTAATCTTGACTTAATCCAAGATCTGTTGTATTCACTAAAGGTGGCTGAGGCACGATATATATGTTGTGGCTCTAATGTGAATGATACTGCTGTGGATGAGAGATCAAGTATTTGTGTGTCTTCTGCTTAGTTCCTGTTTCTAAATAAAACTTCCACTCGACAGTAATTGGTAGAGCCATCTAATTAGTAGATTTCATCTAATTGGTAGAGCCTAACTCCGAGCTTGGTGCTGGTGCAACAGCTATTGATTAGCAATTTTTTACAGCAAAAAAAAAAAAAAAAAAAAAATAATAATAATAAAAAAATAAAGACTAATATCGTGTTTACTGTGTCCAGATCCTTTCTCAAAGGTGGTTTTATGCTTGTCATTCTGAACACTAATCCTTTTGAAATTTGGCCTTTGGTGCCACAGTTTAAAGTAGTACAAAGAGCTCAAAAACTGGACATCTCATCAATGGAGTCATACCCTTTTTATAGATAAAAGTTGTTTCAATGTATTAAGTTTCTAAATGCTTGTTGAATTTTGAGAGAGGTCAGGGCATTGTTTCATTCCACTAACTTCACAGAGAGAAACCATTATGATGGTCCTAAAATTATCATTTTGGGTGGCATTATGCGGAACTGGTGAACTGATCTCTCAAGTTTTGAATAGCTTGTAACGAGGTGACTGTTGTAATGAGGTGATCTTTCTACATGTGTGTCTTTTGCGGTGCCATTGTAGCAGACTTGGTTTTTAAGAATGATAGTGCTCAACCACACTAAACCCTTGCTTTTCAGCAGTTATTGGAAAGGGAAGATATTGTTCAAATGGATTGACCAACATACTTCCCTGATTTAAATCCCATAGACCATGTGAAGGATACTTTGGAGAGATGGGGCTTTGGCATTGTTACATCTTCTGGGGAATACCCAACAAAACTACTGATTTGAGGCATGGATACTCTTAATTCAACTGTTGAGCAATCTGGTGCTGAGTATGGAGAGACAGTGTTAAACAACCATTGCATTAAGGAGAGGACATATACCATTTTAAAGAACATCTTGTTCTTCCTCTTGGTCAATCATGTATAAGGATATTAATGCTTTTTTTGTTTGATTTTATACTTATGCATTGCATTCATTTTCACGAAATTATTTTGTGTTAACAAAATGGTATTTCATTTCTGATTTTCTTGTCACTAAGATGGTTTCTTGTGTAGTTAAGTCAAAGAACACCAGTTGCTCAAGTTTTATACAGTAGTGTAGATTTATTGAAGTCAATCAGCCTCATAATCTTAGAAGACTTTCAATAAAAACAGGCATGTTTATGTTGAACCAGTTCTTATTTCTAGCATATTCACCAAACAATTCAACTCTTAAAGAATTTCTTATTAAATTTTGATATAAATGTTATACTATATTGATACATTCTTTAAATGAAAAATATTTTTGTTTGAAACTATACTTTAAATTATCAAGTGTGAGGAAAATTGAGATTAAAATCAGTTCTTTGCAGATTAAATACTATTTTTCATTATGTATACTTTAATTGATAATATTTTTCTTTCTTAAAGAGACATATTGTGAATTTTTCATTTTTTATAGATTGGATAATTTTTAAAATTTAAATTATGTGTATTAAAAAAAGTTCAATATTTCCTTTAGTATTGACAAACTTTAAATTCCAATTGAGTTTAAAAAATAAAATTATTTTTCTTTTATAGAAAATGGCTCCTTGTAAAAAGAAAGAAAAAGTAAGTTTGCATTGTGTGAATTCTTTTAATTTTATTTTCACTCATAATGCAATTTTCATATCCTTATGAATGAAATTAATTTTGTTGTTATAATGTTTAATGGAAAACAAGATTATTATCTCTCTATAATCTGGCAGTAAATATAATAACTACACCTTCACCTTGAGCATTTTAAATTTGGCTTTGTTCTATTTACTTACAGTTTTGGTTGTATTATTTTTTAAATATTGTATAATGTTTCAATAGCAATTAAACTTATTTTAATATTCTGAGTGTTTACACATTCAATAAAATATCAACAAATATTTTAGGTTTTCAGCATGTTGTATGCGAGTAATAATTGAAGTGAAAGAACAGTTCACATATGTGTGTAAATTTCTTGGAAATAAGAATAAAATGATACAAAAAAGCAATAAACTAAGAATTTGTAATTTAGATGTTAAAATTAACATCTTTGAAATTTGTTGCTTGATGTTAAACAACAGATCTTAGAGTGGTAAATTAAAAATATTCTGTAAATCTTCTATTTTTAAGTCGCACAGCTTGTCCTTATTGGACCTTGTGCCATAAAACCCAAACAACCTTCTATTTTAATGTTTATTCTTTTTAATATTTTCTGCTAATATCTCTATCATTCTTGTGTTTAGATAACATTCAATGATGCATTATTATCTATGACAATCTCCATGTGTTGTCCATAAAAAAAAAATTTGAGAGTCTTATTCTATTCTTTGCAGATGCGAAAAACAATGCTATGCTTTTATTTCTGCTTGATGAATGAAGAATTTACTCACATGCTTAGATGGACCAACAAAGAAGAAGGGATATTTTCGATTCTTTTTAAGCATATGAAAAGTCCTACATGGGATGCAAAATATTTGGCCTTCTTTAAGGTATTTTTAAAAAAGGTTTCTGTTATAATTTTGAAAATAAAAATAAATCCATGTTATTGCTGCATAAAATTAAATTATGCAAATATGTGATTTTATTTAGATAGTATTACTACCTATAATCATAAATGTACTTATTAATTTGTGCTTTAATTTAAAATGTAATAAAATAAATGAATGTTGACAAATAATGTACACTAATTATTTTGATAAAAATGATTTATTTTAAATCAATATTTAGAATATAATATTTAGATTATTATTTTTTAGATAAGAAAAAGGTAATATTACTTTTTTATTAATAATTAAAGTTTCAGGATTATGTATTTAATATTTTGAAATGTCTTGTTCTAATTTTTTCTTAATAGTTCTATACCTTATACGTAAAATTAATAAAATTTCTTTCACATAGATTGACTAAATGTGAAAAACATTTAATGATTTTTGATATTATAAAACAGACATTAAAAAATTTTAAAAATTATAAACTTTAAAAAATTTTTGTTTGAGAGTATTTAGGAAATTTCAGAAATTTTGAATAGATTGTATTTGATTGTAAAGCATGATGTGTAAAAGCTGAAAACTTCGATTGAAATAAATGATTTTCTGTTGATAGAAATTATTTAGTTTGTCAATACCTGTTATCTCTTGTTCTAATTTTTAAAAATTAGATGTACAAATTTGGAATCTGATAAATAATATTCATCAAAATTTAGAATTATTATTAACCATGTGTATATAGAAACTTGCATTGCTACAAAGTTTTTCACCAAATACTGATTTGAATATACAATGTGTAATTGTTTGCCATTGAAGAGTCCTATGCTCTTGAAGTTTTGACAATTTTTCTTTGTTGTACACAATCTTAAAAAATTTAATTTCCAGGAAAATGGTTACTTTTGTTTTTTAATTCTTAAGTATTTCTATTTATTAATTTTCGATTACTTTTACAAATAGTCAAAGCAGTTCACAATGAATTTAATAATAATAAAAACTTTCTTGAAAAAATATATAATGAATAATACCTCTTAATCATATTTAAAATTATAAGAGTTTAAAAACCATTTACATGTTTAATATATTTTAAGCAAAAATTGTCTTCTTATCTATACTTCTACATGCCTTTTGACAGCTTTCGAGGTTTAGTTATATCATGAAACATCTATTATGAAATCAGGAACATGGATACAAAAGAATCCATCATATCTACATTATTACTAGAAATTATGAACAAATGCAATCTGCTTTAAGGAATGTCTTCCTGAAAATAGTTTTTTTTTTTTTTTTTTTTTTTTAAATAAAGTACTTGGTTTTTTTTTTTTATTTTGAAATTTAAGAATTTTAATATTAGATTATTATGCAGTTTATTGAGACTATGCAGCATTATTATATCTATGTCATTTATTGAAATTACTTTTTATTTTGGAATCCTATCAGTCACAGTTGCAAAATACTTTGTTTTCCGGAAAATTCTTTTAAGGTTTAAAAATATTATTGCTGTTCTTCATATTATGAGATTTTCCCAAATAGTTGGAAGTTACATAAAATTTCGTATTTTATTGAAAATTGTCAAAAGATTATTTTGGAAATCCAACATTTCTTTAATAATTTACAGAAATGTAATATTTAATGAATTGAAACGTATATACTATATTATCAAAATGCAAGTTAATCGCTTAATTAATCAACTTAAAAATAATGATTTTCTTATTGATTTTATTCTAAAATATGTAGGAATTAGGGAATCGCTTGTGTAATATTGAAGTAATGCATAATTTTTATAACTACAAAAGGCCCACGCAAGCATTGAAGTTCTTGCAAGAATCCCAAAAACACCTACTTTCAATTTAATCATACTTTAACTTTTAATCAACATTATAAACTACTTTAATTTCTTAATTTAACTCATAACTTTTCTTACTACTTTTAGCAACCATATTCTTCTGTATTCAGTATATATTCTTCTGTATTTGATATATATTTCTCATTATATTGCTTTGCCTATAATTCATTGTATTGCTTGTTTTTCTGTGTATTATTTTAATTCCATTTATTTCAATTTTGATACAATTGCATTTTCTTCTTACGCAGACACTCTTTGGGGAACTAGCATGAATATTTTTAGACTTTTGTCTTTTGTGCTTGTCAGAAAAGTGTCTTATTTGCATACTTGACCATCTCCCTACTGATAAAGACGTGATCCCTATGCATTTTCCTTATTTATATTATATTGTTTTTCTTGATTTCGTCTTATTGTTATTAACTTCAAGCATTTTTCTAGTATTTAATTTATTTAAATGTAAATCTTTCTTTATTATTGATAAGAATAACAAAGATTTTGAGCCCAATGTTTTATAAATATATTTGAATATGATTTATTGAATCTTTTAAAAAGATCTTAAAAAGTGACTTATGCTGTTGATAATTATTGGAATTTGTCCTATTCTTATTTTGAAAAATCAGTTCATATTATAAAGTGATTTCATTCTTTCTCAAAATGTTATTTCATTCATAAAAAATTTACATTAATTCGAGGTTTTTGACACTAATTTCTATTTATAGGTACTGGATAATTTATCTCTTAAGAAAAGTCTAAAATATGCTAAAGAAGATTCAGAGGGATGTAAAAGAAGATGCAAAGCCAATCTTCAAAAATTATGCAATGATGGTGTCTTCAAGTTCATTAAACAAAAATCAATTGATAAATGTACTAAAATAAAATATTATAAGTTTGTGGGTATGTTCTAAATTTATTAACCTTGCTAGTTAAGGTTGAATTAGAAAATATCCATATTTTTCTGTAAAATTAGTGTCCTCAATATTTTCCAGAATTTTTTTTTTCTAGTTTTTATGAAAATATTTTTTTATTGTGTTTACAAGTTTCATTTTCTCAATCTCTTGTCCATATTGAAGTTTATGACCCTTGACACATAATTTATATTTTTGTATTTTGATATGCATATAATATTGTAAAACTTTATATACTTTTAATTTTGATAAACTTTTAATTTTATTTTCATTTGAAATTTACCTTAAACTTGAATTACCATTGAAATTTTTCTTTCAGCAATTATTAAGATAACTGCTGACTTTCTTTAAACATTTTAAATTATCTGAAATATTTATCTTATTTATTCAAGAAAATAGTTGAAATGTTAGAATTTTCGATCACATTTATCAAGAATTTTATTTAGCTTTAATTTCTAATAAAATTTTTTGTTTTAATAAATATATAATCAATATTGCATCAAATAATATTTAATAGATTTAAAATTTGGAACTTCAAAGGTTATAAATTTTGAAGATTACAATAATATGTATTTTTTACAAGTATTTACTCTCTTTAAGGATTATGTAATTTTTTTTGCAAAGAATTATCCATTTGGATGCTAAAAATTTTATTAGTATTCCTTTTATACTAGGCTTTTCAAGTCTATATCTATGAATAGCGTTTGTAATAAGCATATAATATTTCTTAAATTTATAGAAGTTTATTAAAAACACTTGGTTTTCGAATATTTCTCTAATATAGCTGGCTAAGTTTCTTTTTCTATAAATTTAAATATTTATGTAATTTTTTAAAATTTGTTTTTATTACAAAAATATGTATATTTTGAATAATATTTTCCTAGTAGTGTTTGTTTTAATGTAGATTTTTCAGAATTTTGAATTTTATATGATGACTGATAACCTTCATTCATAGTTTAAAAACTGCTTTACTATATTTACTTATTGTATGTATTCTTAATATTAAACATATTTTTTAAAACTATTTGTATTTTCTCCCCCAGAAATGCCACAGTTAGATTGCATGAGCGATTCAGATTTTTCATCAGTAAGTGTTTGTAATTATGCTTTCTTTATTTGATCAAATTTAATTTTGTAATTTTAATTGCACTTAAATTAAAATTAAAATTTTATTTTTAAAATTGAGTTAATAGTTTAATGTTTCACAGTATAGGTTAGGTGAGTATATCATCAGTTAGTTATATCAGGATTGTATTTTCAGGCTTTTTTTGATCTCCAGATTGTTCAGTGAAAATACATGTAATGACCTATGAGGCTTGCACTGTTAAATTTTTTTAAGTCTAAATTTGCAGAATCTTTTTTACAGTGGGAGGAAGGAATCTGATAGAATGCTTCACATACAGTTTTTTATGATTTATTTTTGTCTAAAAGTAAAATGTTTTTCACCCAATTTTATATTTATACATTGTCATTGCAATATTCTTTCCAAAAATACTGTTAATGAATACAGGCTTTTTTAAATGGATAAATGTAAATAAACTTATGTTCATATTAATGCTTCTTTAATTCTACTCTCCTACAATCACTCTTTGAATTGTTTCCATTGCATACATTTTTGTCTTTATATCATAATTCATTAGGCAAAATGTTAAAGTAATGTAAGTGCATGTCACTTGCTATTTAAATTAAAGCAGCATTTACATTTATACAACATATCTGATTAGTTAAACATTTTTTCCAACTACTTTTTGAAATGCCTCATTTGTGCTAATGCAGCCTTTAAGTATATAAAATTTGAAATTTGATTATCTCATGTTAAATGGAAAACTAATTATTTATGTTTAATAAATTTTCTCATCAGTGATTTTTTTTTTTTTTGCTGTGTATTTTCTGAATTTTTAATTTAGAAGATCTTGTATAAATAAAATGAAATATAAATGGTCTGTTTCTTTAAAAAAATTTTTTTTATATTTTTAAAGATAAAGATCTGAAGATTAAGTATTCCAGAATATTTTAAGGGTAAAATTATTGAAAATTACAAAATTATATAAATTTATTGAGAGGGAAAATTTTTTTGTTTATATATTTTTTAATATAAAATTTGCATGTATTAAATGAAACAAGTTAGTTAATTATTGAACAAGCAATTTGCTTTTCTCCCTAAACAGTTTCAATTTTTCTATCTTTGATGCAGACTTTGTAGTATATCAGAAATCATTTTTAAACCACAGAGTAAAATAAATATTTTTTAGCACAAAAAAAAAAATTAATAAATCAATAAAGTAAAAATGTACACTGACAAACTATGGCAGAAACTGTTAATGAAATTTGCTTAATATGGAGATATACTGAAATCCTGAAAAAGTGGGGATAGTAAAATTTTCAAGTGTTGCATTGTAATACATATCAGCGAAATAGCTTGGTTGCATTGTATATGAATTTTGTTTATGTCTAAGTTCGCATGGTAAAATTTTACATATTTGTTTTTCTTTAATAGTCTTAGTATGATAAAAGCAAAAATAATCCTAGCAGTTCTAGATGTTTTTTGATGTTCTTAAAAAAGGATCTGAATTTATTATTTTAAGATTGATTCTACTAATTTGACCATTGTCATATGCTTGTACCTAATTTCTTTTCAGTAAAAGCTAAAATTTGCAATTCAGTTTTCAACTAAATAGTATAGTCATTGCATATAATAAACTAGTGCAATGGATGTTTCAGATACTTGGTCATCATTGTTTAAGGTTCATAAAAAAATATTTTTGTGAAGCATCTGAAACAATAAAGGAAAAAGATGTTTAATGGAAATGAAAAAAAAATCTAAATTTCATTTCTCAAACCAGGACTTGTCAGAGGATTTTGCCAAAGTTAATTTTCAACATTGTGTGAACACATGATCAATATGCAGACTTATAATTGCACAGGAAGCATGTTTCTCAGTAATAAAATATCATAACTAAAAGTAGAATAAATAAAATATCAAATCTGGCAGTTTTTAGTCATAACACTAAGTAATCAATGAAATAAGATGATTAATAAAATTTATTTTTTTATAATTTCCTTTTCATGTATGCAATCTTATTGCGAGATCATGCTTTAAATGTGCCAAAGTATGCTGTTATAATGAAACTAGATTGAATGTAAAATAAGTGTTACTAACTTAGAAGAAATGCATTGCACGACTATCATTTAAGCTTGTGGCACAGTTTATAATATGAAATATTCTTCAATTTGAATATTTGTATGGGTTATTAGAATTATGAAAGTGATTGCATTCTACTTTTAGAAAAAATTTCCTTAATAATAAATAAAAGATTTAAAAATTTTCTTGTATTAAAAAAAAAAAAAATCTATGTTCAATTTCTGAAAATTTTACATTTTATAGAGTTGAATATTTGTTTCTATTTTGTCATGGTATGATAAATTTGTTAGGAATAAAATTTTTCTATTTTCTTTCAATGAAGAGGTCTTTATAATTAAATTATAACTCCAATGATTTTTAAACTAATAAATGATATATGATAGATTTACTTTTTGAAATTGTCTGCTGTAGAAAATTTATATAGAGCATCTCTCTGAATCAGTTACTGAGTACAAATTACTTGAAAATATTTTAGTAATTGCATTTTTATTAAAATTTCATAAATGGGAACATAAAGTTGTATTATAAATTCATTATGTTCTTTTTTTTAGAGAAATAAGATTGAAATCTTGTGATTTTTTTATTGTAAAATATTTTTGTGATATGTGTAATATGTAATGAAAACCCCTTTTTTTAATTCAGTTTGTTACTATATATTCATAATTTTTTGCATCCAGATAAAATCAACTGAGGCACTGGAATTTAAAATCACTGTAAACATTGCTACCACTGAAACCATTAAACAGTTTGTACTAAAGCACAAACTGTGTCAGTAAAATCAGTCTACCCAACTCTTCAGTTTCTATCTCAAGTTATATTAAAAGTGCCATGACTGTAATAGCACTTTGGTGTGAAAAATGATTTTTGGTAAATTTGAACTGAGTATATGAATCTAATAATATCAAAATTTTGTGTATTGAGTTCTTTTATATTTGCCAAAAATATATGAAACTTTTAAAAACCAAAAATACACTTTATATATAATTGCAAATAAATCAATATTCTTAATCTTCTTTGAATTTTATATGTCAACCATTTAGTATAAGCTTTTCTTCAAAATTCTAAACGTTGTAACATAGAAAAATTTAATTAAAAATTTTTTTTGGAAGATTCCACAAAAATTTTTTAAAAAAGAAAAAACTTGTCATAATTGTTTTAATTTTGTTTTCTTAGGCATTAAGAGAAAATATCAAGAGTGGATGTAGTTCAAAAGTCTATACATATGAAACCATTGAATCTGTTAGTTATGAAATGCCTGAATCAGTTTATAGAAGCACTGAACCTGTAGCACCGGAAAATGCTATAAATGAAAGAATTATGGTGAGTTGTAATCTCATTAAGATATCAAATTTCTTAGGTTAAAAATATGTGAAACTGAATATGTTGTAATTTCATGTTTTTTAATAGGTTAATATTTATATATTTATGTATCACTGTTATTTCAATTTAACATTCAAATTATATTTGCAAGGTTTTGATATTCATTGTATAACTTTTAAATCTGTTCAATGTATAACTGGATTTTGCTTTATTAATAACCAGGATTATTCACATTTTTTATTAGGAAACCTTATTAAATTGTTAAATAAAAAGTTTTTTCATAAAATCCAAAATATTTAATTTTTTTTAGATTTTTGTTATAAACATAAATTATTTATAGTCTACAAATTTCATGAAAGACTTGTAAAATGTGAGAGGTATCATCTTATCTTTTAATTCCATGATTTAATTCATTCCTCTGTAATGGTCTGATCTATTTTAAAAATGAAAGTTGAAACAAATTTTCATTTCTTGGTTAGAATAATTTTTAAAGTGCTTTTAAAATGTGTTGTTTTAAAAGCACTTAAAAAAACTAACTATAAAAAATGTTTGTTTTTAATAGAAAAGTATGTTATTGCACTCATTATTAATTTTAATATTTGTTTCTTTGTTATTTGTGTTTAACAAGATTATTTACATTTTTGCAGTTTATGCTCTTTTTAAATGTAAAACTAATAAATATGACCCACAAGTGCATTTTTAAATCTGTGAAAAATACCTTGATTTCCTTTTCCATGCACATTGTCTGAACTCAAGATGGCCATGCACAAGGATTTAATGAGAATTCTGATGAATTTTGTTCGAATCTTTTATTTGTCAATTCCATGTCAAAGCCAAGTTGTCATTTAGATCTAAGACAGCCTAATCCCTTACTAATTAAAAACACTTTCTGTTATTTCACAAGTGTTCCTATTATTTTGTCCTATACCTGTTTTTAATTATGGGGAAAGATATGCATGGTATGATTATAGTCTATTCTCTAATTTATTAAGAATGTGTTTTTTTAAAGGGGGGGGGAACAATGTTCTATTTGTTGACATATAAATTTTACTATACAAAAAGTTTTTAGGCATTTTTCCATAAAGTGATAATGCTTAATTTGTGTTAGTTTCTTAAATTAAGAATAAACTGAGTAAATATAAGAATCTCACTTAGTAATCTGTAACAGGTGCCTGTATTAAATGGAGAGGAAGTTCTTAATATTTCATGTCAAGATACATTTAATGGAAATTTTAAAATGGTGAGTTAATATATTTGACATTCAAACATAATTTTAAATTAATAATTTGTCAAAATTTTTATAATCATCTTTACTAAAGATATATTGTAAAAAGTGATAAGGAAGGTGCATTTTAATTTTTTGAATGAATTCATATTTAACTAAAAATTTATGCTTTTATGTATTTTTCTATTATGTATTTACATTTGTTTTTGAATTCATTCATGTGTTCATTGTATTGTTTTGAATCTCTTGTGAATTCTTAACTTTTCCGTATTACTGCATCAGTTCACACATGACTATTTTTTATGCATGCTAATAAAAGAAAATTTTATTTCAACCTTTTTTGCAATTTTACCACACAAAATTTACTCATGTTTTTGTCTATTAAGAATTAAGATCATAATGGCCTGGTTTATTAGGACTTCGTTCTCATTGGAAGGTAGTGAATTAGAATCTCTTTTTAACCAAATTTATAAAACCACTGTGTTTGCTAAAGACAACTAGGGCACATTGTAGTCATGTTCTCCAAAGGTAATACTACCTCTTGGGGTTTTGCTGAGCTGGTAGCTAAATGGTTAATCCTGCTTTTGGTTCAACAGCTCATGGGTTCAAATCCCATCTTCAGCTTGTATGTTTGTTATGCTTCAGAATCCACTTTAAACCATAGGCCCCTGTCTAATTAATCCTTGTGTGCAAAATATGATCAATGAGTAACAAACAACTCTCTTTGGAGTGGTAGGTCAAATATTGATGGATCTTTTGCTTGATGCTTGCTTCTAAATTATGCAGATTGCCATTCATTTGCTTTCAACTGAAAGTCTATCTTTGGTCTAGGTACAGAGAAGTATGCTAGTGCAACAACTGAAAGTAATATTTCTACTACTTTCAGCAAGTCTTGATCTCCCACAACTAGAAATTAACAAAAGAGGCAAAGTAACTGTTAAATGTCGCCGTATCTTATTTAATTAGTTTTTTAAAATTTTTGATTTTTCAATGTAAAATTCTTTTTTTTTAAATTTTAATGAATTTATTAAACATTTATTCTTTTGGATTAAAGAACCAAGGGAATGATTTCAAAGTCAAACAATCTGATTAACTAAAAATATTTAAAAGACAGAATGTTCTCTATTGCATACTATCTTTTTATTTCCCCTTGAAATTTTACTGCGATTTGTTCTGGCTTATTCCTATTTAATGTCTGTGTGTAGAATAAATTTACTTTTCAAGATTTTTTGACACAAGATGAATATTTGATAGATGTATGTTGTTTTAATTTAAAAGCTTATTTATCAAATTATAAGAAGATTAACACAGCATTGTGGACTGCCCAATGGCCTGAAGCTGTTCAAAGACATTTTCATATTTATTGTGTAACTGCCTACCTGAAGTATTTTTCATAGGCAATGGGCTGTATTCACATATTGTAGAAGGAAACACATAGAACTTCCAAACACCTACCCCGACAGGTATGCATACAGAAGGTAGAAGTGCAACATCTATATGCCATTGTTAAACAGTGGCTGAGATCAAACTTGAGACAATCTGCTCTGAAGAGCCCTGTTGTACTACTAGGCCAAAGTAAACCAGTGGGAAAACTGAAATATTACTGTATTCTATGTTTAAATCGCATATCATTAAAACTTGTGCTGAATATATAAATAAAAATAGCTGAGTTTGCAGCTGAGTAGTTAGCACTCTTGTCTTTGATTCAATAGTTTGTGTGCAAATCCTATCTTAGGATTGAATTCTTGTAGTGGTGCAAAAACCACTTTAATCTGTATGTCCCAGACTCAATAGGCCTTGTGTACCAAAAAATTACAACTGAGCAACAAAGCCAATAAAAATTAAACAAATTTTCAATAAGAAAGATGATTCAATAAGAAGAAAGATTTTCATTTTAAATAAGAAAGATATAAAACATTTATGTGCTTTGATTTCTATATGTTGGACCTTAGGAACTATATTTATTCAAATGAAAAATGAAACAATTTATGTACTTAAAATAAAATATCCCATAATTATTTTTATATTTTGCTGTAAGTAATTTCAGTTGTCTCAAAATAAAGAAATATTACTTAACATTTTAATTTAAAGGTACTTTCTCAAAAATTCTGCTTGTATAGTTTCATATGAACTTGTTTTTTGATCATTACTAATGTATCTGCTATTCGTTCTACCTTAATTTATTACAATTTTTCTGGATTTGTCGATATGTTTTAAAGTTGTATTGAAACATGTATATTAAAAAGTAATATAGTTCAGAAAGTAGACCTGTAAGAAAGAAATCTAATTCCTAATTTTGACTAATTTAGAGATTCTATTTTATATATTCAGTACAGTATTTTTAATCTCAGAAATGAAAATATTTGAATTTCCTTTTAGTATCCTGTTGAAGTTCCTTTCGAATTAAATGAAGAGGTACTTTTGAGTATCACGGTGGATGGAAATGATGTAATGGTTTCTGATAATCAAATATTTAACGAGCGAGAAAGAAATGACATTTTGGGTTTCAAGAATCAAGGGGTAAATAATATATTTATTATTTTACTATAATTTTTTAAATTTAAATATGCATCTTGTGTAAAAAAAATAATTTATTTATTAAAATTTGTTTAGTAAATACAGCAGGTACTCATTTTTACAAACTGGTAAGGATGGGTAAAACATTTCATAAAATACAAAAATAATTAATTACTAATTTTTTTTTTTAAATCTCAAATAATTTTGTTTTGTTAATTCTTCAGCTGCTTGTTTTGCAAGTGGTCTTCGGATTACATTTTTATTGTTCGTCATCTGAAAACTCTTTTATTCATTA
>JAPDSC010002421.1:0-20882 GCA_026290005.1 Latrodectus geometricus
AACACATATATTTCTTGCAAATGCAGCCTCAGATAGGTGATTATAGCACATATATTTCTTGTGAATAAAGCCTCAGATTATAGCCATATTTTTCATATGAATGTAGCCTCAAATAAGTGGTTATAGCACATATATTTCTTGCGAATGAAGCCTCTAAACACAGTCAACTGATTAACATTTGGAATCACGGTCAAGTGACCAGATTGGCTCTTAGGGTGGCATTCTGTTCTTCATCATCTAGTAAAAATACTTCGAATACCACCTAATTTATAACATGAAAAGTTTTCTTTTAGCCTGACAATCTTCACTTAATCATAAAATCAATACGGATTATAAAATCAAACATATTAACTTCCTGACAAAAAACAACGCCTTTCGCTCCTGCATTAACATGGATCCATTAATTCTTAATGAAACATATCTTTTAACAAGAGAACTGATATGAAATGAACACATTTTCTGAAAATCTAAATAATTTGTGCATAGAAAATGAATTTATCACATGATCACATCATTAATGTTTAAGGTATATAAACGTGTCGGTCAAGCACAAACTTTGGGACAATTGTCCCGAATGTGAAGATTTTTCTGACATATTTCGCTCTCAAAAGGTTTTTCTCCAGTGTGAGTTTTATCTCGTCTTGAATCTTAATGATGTGTGGATGAAAAGATTGTTAAGAGATGTGGCTGAAAAGGTTGAAAAAGATTGTTCGGAAATATTGAAAAAATTGTTAAAATTGGTTTTAACTATCGTTTAATGACAACTGCCTATTATTAGGTTGCATTGTGTTTTTTTGTGTTGCAACTATGTCGTAAAATGCTTTCTTAGCATAATCTTTGTGAATGGTTTTTACTGTGATTTATTAATGTGTATGTTGCATGTATATTTTATGAAACTTTGTAATTTACACTTTTTAAAATGTTACGAGGTTGTTTGAAAACTATGTATAATACTGTCATGTTGTTGAAAGAAATGAATTATTTTTACGAAAGATTTCGTGAAATTCTTTAAGATTTCCAAGAGCATGTTTGTGAAGACTTATAGGCCTACTTCAATGAACATGGAGATTGTAAGAAATATTTAATTCAATGAATTTAATTTAAAATAATAATTCAAATTTTTAACTTCTTATCATTGTTGTTATTTCATCCTTTTCAAAAAAAAATTAAACAAAAAAAATTGATTTTTAATATTAATTTTCCATGATCCCACAGAAAGCTCTCTTTTTATAAGGAAGGTATTCGCACTATTTCGGAAATCATTTGAACGTAAACAAAATGTCTATTTTCTTGACTTTTTTAAAGACAAATGTATAGTATTGTAATTGAGTTATATAGAATGAATATACAGAAGCGTAAATTAAAATGAAAAGGCGAGGATATATTTTTAATTTGTTTAGAAGTTTTTTTAATATTTCCAAATCAAAAATGCCTTTAGTGCATTACTAAAACTTGGTTTGTCAATTTACATTTTCACTCAAATTTATTTCTGATTTAAATAAAATAAGAAATTTCAAGTCAGATTTTTAAATTTCTTAGTATCTTTTTGCATACTTTGAACTGATTTTCAAAATTGCAATCTTGCTATAGATAAAAACAGTGTGAAATGTGCTATTAACTTTTAAAGTCTCGATACAGTTAATAACTTCAGTATTTTAAAAACTAATTTCCTTCATTTTGTAAACATTTTCTACAGGGCCCTGTGATAATATAGTGCTCTTTGCAGCATAAGACCCCGGGCTCTATTCCAACCACCATTGAACAACCGGAAATAGATGTTGCATTTCTGCAGGTGTGTGTGTTCATCTGCAAATTTTCCAGTTTTCTCCTTTGTAGCATATGAGTACGACCTACTTTCTGTGAAAAATCCTCCCGAGATGCAATTTATATGTGCTGGTTATAAAAATGCACTATAACAGAGTTCAATCGTTAAGCAGTCCACCACATCCGTGTTATTAAAATACGTTTTCTTCATAAAACAAACAGCTATCCATGAAAACAAAATGCCAAAGGTGCCTAAAAGGATTATTTTGTCAATACGTTTAACCTTACATACGATTAAAATGTTTGTAGTTTATTTTAATCAAGTATGAGGTTAAAAAATTTAGTAAAAATATAAATATGCGAATGTTGTGATTACCATCTAGTATATTGAATATTTTTATCTCCTTAATTATAAATGGATCTACAATAGCAATAAAACTTCCATTTGTTCAAAATTTAATTCTGTGAGTGCAGCACAAAATAAAGTATATCAGACCTACTTTTTTTTCTCCAACTGTATTAAAAAGGAAATGATATCACTGAATATCGATAACTCAATCGCAAATTTGCTTTCATAATATCACACTCAAATCTGTTACATATTCGAATTAGAAAACTGCAATAACCAATTTTAAATTTCAGTCTGTTTTGATTATTTACTTTGAGATTTTGAAAGAGCTGAAACATTCTGAAATATTTTGAATGAGAGAGACATTATCATTAAGAGGGACATTTGCATTATCATTTTAACTTTCCGAATTTCATCACGCAACCATTTAAAGCAAAAATATGAATTAAATCTTAAATTTAATTTTACTGCGTATGTTTAATCATTATATGATACATATAAATCTTTTTTATCGTAAGTATTTCTTCTGCATTTCAATATATAATAATTCCATAACGCAAATATTTCTTCTGCATTTCATATTAAATGAAATGCAGAAGAAATACTAATAGTAAAAAAGATGTCAAAGTCTCTGTACACTTTTGTACTTTTCTTTTCACCTAAGGTATATCAATCCATAGAGAAACAGGGAATTTTGTTTTCAAATAATCAAAATAATATGATTTTATTTTATAAAGAATACTCTTTCACTAAAAAATAAAAAATACGGATTTTTATTTTTAATTTTAATTAGTGGTTTTAAACAATTAGTACTTAGTATTAAACTATATTGTTTGTGTCTAAAATGTTTTCCAGCATCTGTACATTTAAGTATTGCCTTGATACTTTAAATCAGGGATCGCCAAACTTTTTAGATCATCGCTCCCTATATAATTTTTCGAAATCTCCATAGACCCCCACAAAGGTAACTTTCAGGTAATTAAAATAAAACTATATATTAGTCTAAATATTTAATAAATCAGAAATAGTAAGTAAAGTAGCTACGGATTTTTTACTTCTTAATGAGATGAGTGTGTCTGGTGTTTCTTGGCAAGGTTCGCTATATTGGGCTCGAAATTAGTCAATTTTAACCGTAAATCCCCTTAAAGATCCACATTTAATTTATTTCTGTTTTTAGTTGAAATTGAATTAACGTGACTGAAACCGGCTTCAACCATATTTTATTTTCTATAAAGAATATAATATTAAGTCAATTATAAAAATATTTTAAATTTTTACGTACGCAGTTAGATATGTGTGATTTGCGTAATAAGAACTGTTTTTCCTTCGAGTCCCAATAGACCCCTATTCGACCCCTTGGTTCAGATAGACTCCTACTGTAGTTAAAAAGACCCCTAGGGGTCTATATAGACCACTTTGACGACCCCTGCTTTAAATATACAGTTCTTTTTCTTCCAAATTTGATTTATATCTTAAAATACTTTCCATTTTTTATATAAATGCAAATTTCCAATTATAGAAAAAACTATCTCTAACAATGAAGATTATTTAGATTATAGTCTTTTATAAAATTCAAATTTCACATGTATATAAAATTAAAATGATTTTCTTTCATTGTTGCTGATTAATACTCTTTCCACATTTAAAAATTAAAGATTTTAATCTCTAGATGTGTGTGTGAGATAACATTTCACTTAAAATTTTACTTGATTGTTGAGCTTCTCAAAGTGTCAAAACTCAAAATTAATAAATGTCAGCATTGGTTAATACTTATATGATCAAAGAATAAGAAATACAAAAATTACCAAATAATTTAACTTTTTTGAAATATTTAAAAAAAGGGATATGAATAAAGTGGTAAAACTGTTATATGTGTCCAAAAAACAGTTCTTTATATGAAACTTTACGTTTTATAACTTAATAAAACAAATAATAGCCGGGTAGAAATTTAACTTCTATTTATGACGTTAAATTTAAGAACGAATGGATCTATACCAGGGATGGGCAAACTACGGCCCGCCGGAAGGTTCTGTCCGGCCCGTGGATAGAATTTTATTTTGCCGGTCAGAGGCAAATTAAAAGAAAATTCATATATTATATATCCATCTCCTTCTCTGCTTTGTTTAATATATATATATATATATATATATATAATATTTTATTTAAATATTATATAGTGCCATTCAAGCAGAATTGGATATCTCATGCCCAGAAAATCAGTGCTATGTTTGCTTCATCTTATATATGTGAACAAGTGTTTTCAACTATGAACTTTAGAAAGAATTATTTCAGAAGTAGACTGACAGATGAGCATTTAGCCTCATTCCTTAGAATCAGTACATCTCACTTCGAACCTCAATATAAGGAACTTTTAAAAATGAAATCGCAATTCCATTCATCTCATTAATATATTAAATTGTAATACTTGTATATTGTTTTTAAAATTTTAGAAAAATTCATCTTGGCCCACCAAACTTTATTTTTTCGATTTTTGTCCCGCGATCGAAAAAGTTTGCCCATCCCTCATCTATACAGTATCTTACTAGATTATTTTGTACCGAAAAAGCATCACAATATATAAAAATATATAAAAACAATTTTAATTTTAATTTCATAACACAAAAACATATTTTATGTAATATTTTCATGAAACAATTTTCCCGAAAAAATTAATGATATCATTAAATGCTTAACTGATTATGAAGCTAAATACGAATGTTTTGATAAATATATAAAAAATACATTTAAAGATATACATGAGTAATTCATCAAAATTTTTTTTTTTTTTTTTTTTTTTTTTTTGTAATTATATAAAGGATAAGCTGATATATTACAATCTTTTTGTCAACGATTACTTTCTAGCTGACAGTATATGAATTAGTTAAATAAATACTTCCTGATCAAAAAATAACCAAGAAACGGTTTTCTTGTAAGCAACGTTTTTTCTATTAATTACATCACGTAAAAGAACATTACGTTTGCTCTTAAATTTTTTTTCAAAAACTGCAATATCTCATATCAAATATAATCCCAGTTTATTAACTATTGCTTATTAAGGTAACAAATAATCAAGAAATTCCAGTGAATCTTACAATTTTAATATTTATTGATTATAAAGTGGTTGTTTCTTTTATTACAGTTAAGATCATGTGTATGTCACTTTACTTTACTTATAATTGGTCTGTGAGTTAAACAAATAATCATTTTCACCAACAATGTTGAATATACAATTTTGTCCACCCATCAAAAACAAGCCAATTTGTCAGTGGGATGAGCTCTTCAGTGAGCAGTTTTATAAAAAATTTTGGACAATATCTTAGTGGGATTGGTTATCTTATATATTTTTGGAGATTTCTGTGCCTCTCTTGTTGTTGTCGTGTGCCAGCCAGGCAGACAATATGGGGTGCGTTGCTCCACTTTTCCAACTGAACCATATTTGGTGTAGAGTTCGACTTCCTCAGTACAGACATGCCATGGGTACCCGTTTATAGGGTAGGCAACCATTCACACACAAAGAAAGGACAAAGACAAGAAAGAGAGAGAAAGAAAGTACATCCATGCCTGAGCCAGGATTCGAACCCAGGTCCCACCCATCTATAGTCATGTACGCTAACCACTAGACAGGTTGGGCGGCTGTGCCTCTCTTGATACCGCTATTAAAAAATAAATACTTATTAATCATTAACTAAAGATATATTTATTCCATGTGGCATGTAAAGCACATTCAATATTAATATTTGATTGTTTATGCAAGCAATAAATAAATCATAACACACCCACTTAATGGTTAATTTACATCAGCAAGGACGATTTATATATATATATATATATATATATTGCAGTAATACTTTTCCATTTTATTTGTATGTTCAATTGGTTATGTGAACGAAAAGTCAGATGAGATTTGTACAAATGAAGTACATTACCATGGCCTTGTGACAGGGCAGTGCTTCTGAGAAAATCAGTCAAGATTTGACTCCATCCACGGTTGAGCAATAGGAGATAGCGGTTAAAATTCTGCCTTCTGCCTGCATGTCTGTCAACATGAGTGCTTGGGAATTTTCCTCGTTTCTTCCCTTGCGACAAAGGAATGTGGCGTACTATCTGTGAAAATCATCTCCGATGGCAATTCACGCGGTAATACTACATGGGGACAAATCATCATGCACCTGTTGTTCATCAATGGCTCGGATCGAATCCTAAGCCTTCTATTCTTAAGTACTACTACGAGCCAACATCCACCCTTGGCTGTTCAGTCATGAGGTGGTGCGCTGACCAGCAGAGACGAGTCGTCTTAAGTTCTTCAGTCTGATCCAGTGTGGAGTAGTCAAGAGCTGGACAGGACTCCAGATGTTCGGCATTCATGTCCACAGAGGGTGCATTCTGTTGAAGCAACGAGTTATATTCTCTGTAAGTGAGATGGAAGGTAGTCGTGTCCTGTTTTTATACGAAAGTTGGCTACCATTACGGCTCGCGGGAGGTTGGGATTGATTGGCCCTTTAGTCAACGGCCTTGTAGACGAAATCTTTGTTGACCGTTTGGATTATGAAGGGGACACCGCTAGCAGGTGATCAACTTGATACTCCCCTACTATTCTTAAGTTGTTTTACCATAAACGCAAAGTCATTTTAATTATTGGAAATTGGTTGTAGTTCGTGAAAAGTTAAGTGAATTGTACAAATTTGTTTTTTCATTTCCAAATGTAAAGATTTGAGCAGACCGAATGCAAAGGCAACCGGAAAGCCTTGAGCTGGTGACATCGACACATATTTATTACAAATATTTATTTACAATTAAAGGGTTGTCAGATACTATAAACGGAACAGACCAACCAAGCAAATAAAATTGCGGTAAAATTTTTGACTTAAAGAATAAGGCACTAGGATTGAACTCTTAACAATAATGGACTTGATAAGAAAATAAATAAATCCTGCTCATACTCACACATTATTAAATTAAAAATAGAAAAGTAAGGGATTCAAACTAACTAAGACAAAAGAAAGAGGACTAACTCACAATAAAGCAATGCTATGCATGCTAAAACTTAAACGAATAATTTCACACGTTCTTCATAAAATAATAAAATTTTAATGAAAAATTTCATTTTTAAACAAATTTTTTAAGCTTTCATTTACTTTTTTTGTTAAAAACTTTAAAAAATGATTTTGAATGATTAAATCACACCTAAACATAAAACAAATTCTCACAACTGCATCCGCAAATGTAAACCCACACTTTTTCAACAATAACATCGATTTTCCAAGAAATGAAACGAAATTAGAACGATGTATCAAAAAACGTAATTATTATGTAATTATGAGTCCTAAAAAACTTACAATTTTTAGTGATAATTTAAAAGACAGAAAGGGACGGGCTAAATCACTTCTAAGCTATGAATCACTGTCTATTTTGAACTTACAGGAGCTTTATAGACTGATTCATTATATTTATGGAAATATAGAGAATTATAAATATGGAAATTCTAATTGCTTCTAATAGAAATTCTAATGCAAATGCCTAAAAATCAGGTGTAGTAAAATAGTAAACAATTAAAACTCAACATCTTGCGTATAAAATACACTATATAAAAATGGCACAAAACAATGATAAGAATAAGCTACTCTCAAAAAAAGGCTTGATTTAATAAGCAACCTCATTGAGAGCCGCTTAAAAGTCATTGCATGAGCTCACAGGTTTGATGCCGCATCAGTGACCTCGTGAAGTCAAGCTCAAGTGTCGTTGCATGAGCTCACAGGTTTGATGCCGCATCAGTGACCCCGTGGAGTGAGGCTCAAGGTTCGTTGCGTGAGCCCACAGGTCTGATTTCGGATCAGGGACCACGTGGAGTGAGGCTCAAGTTTCGTTGCGTGAGCCCACAGGTCTGATTTCGGATCAGTGACCTGGTGGAGTGACGCTCAAGGGTCATTGCATGAGCCCGCAGGTCTGATTTCGGATCAGGGACCCCGTCGGGTGAGGCTCAAGGGTCGTTGTGTGAGCCCACAGGTCTGATTTCGGATCATGGACCCCGTGGAGTGTGGCTCAAGGTTCGTTGCGTGAGCCCACAGGTCTGATTTCGGATCATGGACCCCGTCGAGTGAGGCTCAAGGTTCGTTGCGTGAGCCCACAGGTCTGATTTCGGATCAGTGACCTCGTGGAGTGAGGCTCAAGGGTCATTGCATGAGCCCACAGGTCTGATTTCGGATCAGGGACCCCGTTTAGTGAGGCTCAAGGTCCGTTGCGTGAGCCCACAGGTCTGATTTCGGATCAGAGACCTCGTGGAGTGAGGCTCAAGTGTCATTGCATGAGCCCACAGGTCTGATTTCGGATCAGGGACCCCGTTTAGTGAGGCTCAAGGTCCGTTGCGTGAGCCCACAGGTCTGATTTCGGATCAGAGACCTCGTGGAGTGAGGCTCAAGTGTCATTGCATGAGCCCACAGGTCTGATTTCGGATCAGGGACCCCGTTTAGTGAGGCTCAAGGTTCGCTGCGTGAGCCCACAGGTCTGATTTAAGATCAGGGACCCCGTCGAGTGAGGCTCAAGGGTCGTTGTGTGAGCCCACAGGTCTGATTTCGGATTAGGGACCCCGTGGAGTGAGGCTCAAGTGTTGTTGCCGGAATTGAAACATAAATACAATTATACTTACATAAAACGTGTATTAAATAAAAAAATATGTAAGAAATAGAAAAAACATTTACAGAAGAATAATTTTTTTGAAAAAATGCATTCTTTTCTATTTTCGAACTTCTTTGAAAGAAATTTTAAAAAAGTTTTGTAAAATGTTGAGATAGAACTTTTATATTCAATTTAGTGACTCGTGGTTTGTAAAATATCTACTATATTATGTGTAAATATTTAGTCGCTTTAAGTTGAAAATTCGGAATATAGCATTAGTCAAAAATTACATTTATGGGCATTGATTACCTAATTTGTGCTGCAACCCATCCTTATAAATTAAGCAAACTTTATAAAAATATTTTGCACTGACTAATTTTGAAAACAAAGTACTAACTTTTGCGGTGTACTTTCACCCCAAAAAAATAAATAAAACGAAATTTAACAATTATTGATGATAGGAAGCGCGTGGAAATTTAATTCATTACGCTTACTTTTCCAAATCATTTATATAATTGTTCAGATTTAATAAATGTAAATTTTATATGCAAGAGCAATTGTTCATTAAATATTATACTATCGAATTAAATATTTTATGCTTTGGATAATTGCTTTAATAATAAACTATTTAGTTTAAAGAAATTTATTTGATTCCATAGTTGTATTGTTTTATGGATCTGGCAACGAAAATATTTTTTGAATTATTCATTATTTTAATAAAATGTTATTGTGGGTTGATAACCATCATCTAGTGCTAAAAGTCTCAGAGTCATCAATCAAACAAATGTTATTGTTCTGATATGGTTTTACAAGTTAATTTGTATCTACACTACTGGCCATTAAAATTGCTACACCAAGAAGGCGACATGCTACAGACGTGAAATTTATACAAAAGGAAGAAGATGCTGTGATATGCAAATGATTAGCTTTTCAGCGCATTCAGACAAAGCAGGCACCAGTAGCGACACCTACATTGTGATTAAATGAGGAAATTGTTCTGCCGGTTCCTCATACACAAATTGCATTTGAACGTTGTTGCCTAGTTTAAAAATTGCTGTGATGCCTCATGTAAGAAGGAGAAATGCGTACCAGCACGTTTCTGACTTTGATAAAGGTCGAATTGTAGCGTAACGGGATTGTGGTTTATCTTATCGCAGTATTGCTGCTCGCGTCGGTCGAGATCCAATGACTGTTAGCAGAATATGGAATCGGTGGATTCAGGACGGTAATACGGAACGCCATGCGGGATCTCAACGGCCACCTATCACTAGCAGCCGAGAAGACAGGCATATTATCCGCATGGCCGTAATGGATCGTGCAACCACGTCACGAGCCGTGAGTCAAGAAACTGGGTCGTTTGGAAGACAACAAGTGTCTGCACGAACAGTTCGACGACGTTTGCAGCAGCATGGACTCTCAGGTTGGAGACCATGGCTGCGGCTTCCCTTGACTCTGCGTCATAGACAAGAGCGCCTTCAATGGTGTAATCAACGACGAACCTGGGCGCACGAATGGCGAGACGTCATCTTTTCAAATGAATCCAGGTTCTGTCTACAGCATCATGATGGTCGCATCCGTGTTTGGCGTCATCGTGGTGAACGCACACTGGCAGCTTACATTCGTCATCGTTATACTGGCCCATCACCTGGCGTGATGGTATGGGGTGCCATTGGATACACGTCTCGGTCACCTCTTGATCGCATTGACGGTGCTTTGAACAGTGCACGTTACATTTGTGGTGTGTTACGACCCGTGGCTCTACCCTTTATTCGAGCCCTGCGAAACCCTTCGTTTCAGCAGAATTATGCCCGACCGCATGTTGCCGGTATTGTACGGTCTTTCCTTGATACGGAACATGTTTGGCTGTAGCCCTGGCCAGCACGTTCTCCAGATCTTTCACCAATAAAAAACGTCTGGTCAATGGTTGCCCAGCGACTGGCTCGTCACCAAACGCCAGTCACTATGGTTGATGAACTGTGGCATCGTGTTGAAGCTGCATGGGCATTTGTACCTGTACATGCAATCCAATCTCTGTTTGACTCAATGCCCAGGTGTATAACTGCTGTTATTACTGCCAGTGGTGGTTGTTCTGGGTACTGATTTCTCAGGATCTATCCAGCCAAAATATTTTAAAATTTAATCATTTGTTATTTCTTGTATAATATATTTGTCCAATAAATATCATTTTGTTATCTGCATTTCTTCCTGGTGTAGCAATTTTAATGGCCAGTAGTGTAGATAAATTACTGATAACCCATCCGGACCAAAATAACCGAGTTTTATCTCGTTTAAAGGTATTAAATAAAAATTCAATACTGAATAAAACAGGATTTCTATATAAGATTAAAATAAATTTTAAAACTAAAAGTAAATTAAATAAGCTCCATAACTCTTTACATTTTCTTAACTTTTTCTACAAATTGTAAGGCAAAGGTCAGGGTGGTGATAGATGAGATTTTATGAAAAAAAAATCGTCAATCTCCTCATTAATTAAAATAAATAAATATATATATATATATATATATATATATATATATAGAGAGAGAGAGAGAGAGATAGAGAGAGAGAGAGAAATTAGGAATGATGAATTTATTATATTTTTTAATGCCATTATCTATAAAAGATACAACAAATTTTAATATTAATCCTTTTGGAATTAAATTATCTTACACAAAAATCTAATATTCATGTAAAAATGAAATTAAAAACATATGGACTATAGGAAAATTATTGTATTTTAATAAAAATCTTTAAGGAACAAATAACTCTGAAATTTTTTATATTCATGTGAACATTTTAGCAATTTTTTAAAAATAAAATTTCAAACATTTATTTTTTAACTTTAGAGTCTATGAAGTAAAAATATAATATTATCAATAACAATTACGTATAAATTATAATGTTTCAAAAGTTTATCAAAACTCATATTTTAGATGAAAATAATTAAAATCTTTAGGAAAAAATTACAAATTCCTTAAAGAATATTAAAACAATGAGATATATTCTACTGAAGGCAATTAATATTTCTATCTTAATTATAATCTCAAGCAACAATACTAAAATGACTATATTGAAAATTTAAATTAATTTCCATTAGTGATCACTTTTATAGTTTTCTTTTAATATAATAAAATCTTTAAAGTAAATTAGTTTCCTCAAAATATAATAAAATCTTCTTTGTGTGAGTTTTCCCAGCAGCAGATTTTTCCTTTTGAAACCTATTTGTATACACTGAATGCATATTTATAACAGTTTGAAACTATATTCAAGTATAAAGAAGAAATAGAAAACAAAATTATATGTATTTCTTGATTAATGTTTTTTTAATTAACATGTCTATAGTTTTTAGTGATGTAAATATCGCATATAATTACATACTTTAATTAATTACTTCAAAACAATCTTAAGTTGCATGCTTTTTGCAATATATATAGTAACTATGTTATTCTTTTGCTCAATGCTCAAAAGGCAATTTTTAACATATATAAAAAATATGTGTACTTATACTTCATATTAATCAGTACTATGATTGTATCAACCAATGAAATAACTGCATACTATTACAGTATGACAAAACATGCAGTAGAGTGTGTGTTTTGTCTCACTTGACAAAAGTAACAAAAAAAATAAGAGTAAAATTTTGTGGTCACCCTTGGCGACTTTTGCAAAATCACGCCATTTCGCACAAGCGAGATCAAAACAATAAATAAATAGATAAAATATTGCTTGAGCGAAAAAAATAGATTGCCAAAAAATGTAATTTATTGCCAAATGTGGAAAAATAAAGCCAAGGATAACCGTACAATAAATCTGATGCAACATAAGTTATATGGATCTTTCAAGTTTCCAAGTAATTTTAAAAAACGACTTTTTGATTTTATTTTTGGCTTTTAAATTAATCGTTAGATAAAGGGAAAATTTTTTCTTCGATATTTTTTAAGGAAACACTAAAATAATAAATATATATATATCTAATATTAAATCCATTTTCATGTGATCAAATCATTTACACATGCAAAAGAGAATAAGATTCAAACCAAAATAATTCCTAATAATACAAGTTTTCACCTTTAATACACTTTAATTGTTATAATTGCTTATTTTAACCATGCCGTGTATTTTAACCGTGTTAACTTAATTTATGTAAATTTAAATCGATGATTTTAAGGGTGCAGTTTCATAATAAAAATCAACAACTTAAGTCATTGCTTGTTTTCAATGGCAAAAGATCAAATATATTCAGATACATAGCTTAATAAATGTATTAACAATAATTTTGTTACTTTTAAGTCCATTCCTGCATTTAAAATAATACCCAAAATAATTTAAAGAGGTCAGTGATATAATATAAGCACACACAAAATACACAGTAACAGTTCAAACACAATCAACGTTGCATTGCAAAGAGCTCAAGAAAATTTTATTATTTAAGTTTCAAAATGTCAATAAGTAATTAATAAATGGTGAAACTAAAAATAACTTACATCATAAAACACATCAAAACTAATTACATTTACATGGTGCCTTTGAATGAAATATAAGACTAATGATAAAAATAAAATGATGAACTGATTTTTAAAGAACAAAAGATTTTAAAACATATTTTTAATACAATTTTTTTCAACTTACTAAGAAACTAAATGCTAACAAATTTTTTACTGTTCGACAAAAAAAAAAAGTTTTAAAGCTCATACTTAATTATTACGAATAATAAATTTTAAAATTATAATGAAGCATAAAATGTATTTGAATAAGAAGAATATCGATTCAA
This sequence comes from Latrodectus geometricus, assembly GCA_026290005.1. Classification (NCBI taxonomy): domain Eukaryota; kingdom Metazoa; phylum Arthropoda; class Arachnida; order Araneae; family Theridiidae; genus Latrodectus; species Latrodectus geometricus. The sequence continues at coordinate 13,497 of JAPDSC010002421.1, forward strand.
ATTAATAAATATTTTTTAGAAAGATCTCAAATATCCTCTCATAGAAGTTAGTGGACGTATTCAAACAGTAGATTAAATAATAAAAGATTTTAAGGAGTCTAAAACAATTATTACATTATTTTATTATCCACTAATTTACAACAAAAATAACAAAGTTAAACAAAGAAAAAAGTATTTGTAACAAATTATTTGTGAAATACATTAATGAAATTATATAAATAAAAAGTAACATTTTTATATATTATTCAATTCTTTGAGTCATGAATATAAAATCATAGTTTATACAAGATTATTCAGAATTAAACAGTACTACAGATAATAAAGAGCTTTGATTCTGCAAAAAACAATGCATCTTAGCTTATAATTTATTTTAATAGATAAAGCACAAAAAACTATCTAATAACTAGAGAAACTATTACAAAATAGAAACTTACTTATTTGATGATATGGTTTTCTAAAGAGAACTTCCTGTAAAACTCGAATTTATAGCAGCACTTAGTAACTGCTGTTAGAAATTCGGGCGTCAGTTTCATCACATTCAATTTTCCCCTCCTCTCTTCATAGCAGCCGACGGAATGATTTTAAAAAATTCTGATTTCGTGTTTAGCTTCGATTCCGTATTTTGGCGATCAAACTTTTCCTAAGTAATTTTTAGTCCTAAATTAAAACTAAATATTCCAGAAGAATCGATCCGAGTTAAAATACTAAGCTAAATAATAAATAAATATTGAATAATATTCGTAATGAATATTTCTTCCTCTATAGTAAATTAATTTAAAAAATATCCATTGATTCACTATTATTATGAAAATAATAGTAAAACAAAAGATACTTTTACATTAATTACAATAGAAGAAAAATAGTGGATATTCTACTTTATATTACACTTAAAATTTCAATTGTTTAAACTTTTTACACTGATTAATGCTTTAAAATTTCCAAGATAGTGCTGATAACAACATACAAATAATCATATTTTATATACTTGAAGTAAATGAAGTTATTTCATACTTAACGAAAATCTCAGGAGTAAAAAGTTATTTTATTTTTAAGAATTGCTGATTTTCTCACTATTGATAAATAAAGGAAGTTGAATACTTAATGAAGATCTTAATGAATATTAAAGTTATTTTATTTTTAATGAATGATAATTAAATGATTTCCTTACTACTGACAAATGAATGAAGTTACATAACTTTAGATTTTTTAAATTTAATTTATATATTAATTTAAATATAATTTGGAGATAAATCTTTCGTAAAAATATATATAAATCTATGTATTTATTATTATAGTCACATTTAGAGTTTCAAATTTCTAATATCCTGGAAACTTTTTACGGATGGATTTATTTACAAAATCATACTTTCCGAAATATTTTAAAAAAGATCAATTTCTTACAAATCAAATTTTCATTTAAAGTAACTTATTTAATCATCATTCATTATATTTCTATATGTTCGTTGTATTTTTTCAATGTTTTAATTTATGGTAAGATAAAATCCTTGGTAAAATGCTTATGGAGATATATCATTTATCTCTATGCACTCAGAAACAATAACTATCATGCTTAGATTCACTCATTTAACAAAAGAATCAGAAAAGTATGAAATTAAAAAAAAAAACTGAGGTTACTTCTCAGGAAAATCATGGGGTAAAATCTACATTAGAAATGCTGCATATCATAATTTTTTTCAATTTAACAATACATTTTTCTTTAATAAAAATGTTATAGAATCAAATAAATCTGCGCACACCGAAGAATAAGACGTGATTATTCACTAAAATAAAATATTATCCACAAAAATAAAAATCTAAATTAATTTATACTAAACTGTGACATTAGAAAACTCTAAATATATTTCTGAAATTTATAACTAACTATGTCGAAAATACTTACATTTCATATTATTTGTAGAAAGAATTCCTCCTTCTTTGTCAATGTAATAAGTAGAAATTGTTAGGTTGTTGAATTCATAGTTATTATTAAACTTCACTGTTAAATTTGTTTGGAAATAAAGATTTTTGTACATTGATACAAAATTACAGACTTTAACATTTTATAGAAATAGGTTAATGAATCTGCCGACCTTCTGTGCTGCAGAAGTTTTGACATCTTCTAATTTTTGTTTCCAAATTTTAATCAAATATCATTGATTTGTAAGTTAAATGACACTAAAATATATAAAAAAAAAAACAAAAATAAATATAATTATTTTTAATTTATTTAATTAAATACTTTTTTTAATGTGTAAAAATTGAAAGTACAGATCTACGCTTTAAAGAAGATTCCGAAAATATCCACATCCCCCTGAAATATCACATTCGAGTTTTTCTCTCGAATTATTGAGTTGACGTTAATGAAGAACGCTAATCACTAAGCTGCCGGTTAAACATAACCTTCTGTTTATTAAGTCAGTATAAACATACATATATCATTTAATTGTTTTTTTAAAAATATAATCCTCTAATAATCATGTTCTGTTTTCAATCTCAAGTTTAGCTTACGAAATATATTTAAAACAGAACAAGAGAGAATATAACTTTAGAAAATAGTTTTCTTTAAGCGTTTTTAGTACTATACTATTATCTAGATCAAAACCTCGTAATGGTATCCGAATGATTAGTGCTCTTGCCTTCAATTCAACAAATTGTGGGTTTGAATCCCTCCTGATCTTGTATGTTTGAAATAGTTTAGAGAATCCACTTCAAACCTACGTCCCAATGTAATTAGCACTCATGTTGTTCAAAAGATGACCATTGAGTGACTAACTACAGTAGAAGTGGAAAAAAGTGATTAATTTTAGTGATTAGTTTAAGGGAATCAAAGAAAAGCGAAATACAGAAAGTTGTATCAGTAGTATTATGTTAGCCTTTTTTAAAAGCTAAATGATATATAAAATTTTGAATTTCATACTACCCTTTATCGGGTTGAAATATAAAAATCTCGAGTTTTATACAACCAAATATATATATTTATATATATAGTATCAGTCTTTCAGAATTACTTTATTTTCAACTGATGTTAAATTACAAAATTAGCACTTAAGCTTTATTCATTTCAGAATAAAAAAAAAATTTAAATCATGCATCTGTAAAGAAACTGGCTATTATCTCACCAGATTAGGTTATATGAAAAATATTAGTTCATATGCGAGATTATTCAATTTTAACAAAACCATTTAAGAAAACGCATAAGCTTTATAAAATGTTTTGTCCAACTAGTGTATCAATATGCGCATACAATGGAAAAATTCATCAACCTTCATCTCTGCTGTTGAAGTAGCTGCATCAGCACATACGCACAAGACTGTTTCTTTTATTTGATTAATCCAGATACGAAAACCGAAAATAAAAAAGAATGGAGCCCGAAAGAGTATAGCTATATTAAACAATAAAATTTACGTTGCAAAAATATTTGTTTTTTCTTTACGATAGAAAAATGGCGTAGTTGTATATGAAACATACATTTAAAATGACAAAATAGTTTTTTCAACCTTCATTTTTCTTTAATAAAAATAATCGAATTTCCTATCTTATGTATTGTAAACAAGACGATTCATATAATATATTTTATTACCAGTAGAACTTGATTGTCATGGTTTCCACAACCAAAACAGGGCCAAGTACACGGATATAATTTGTGGCTTTGCTTTTAGTATGGGCATCAAAGTTTAATTTTTCAGCATCAAAAGTTTAATTTTCTTAAGATTTTAGAGCCATGAATTTTAGAGCATACGATTCTAAATGTTGAGCCGTATTTCTAAATGCTCGTTTTTGTTCACAATTCTTCACGCTCCATTTCCATACACTTTCATCAACGGATAGTTTCATTTTGTATGCATTGTTGCTTATTCGATGGCGTAATATTTTTTTTTTTCATAAAACGAAATGACACATTTTAATGACACTCTATAAACTAAAAGTTGTTATTCTATTTTTAAAGTATTTAAATTCACAAAAAAAAACGATTGATTGATCTTCGTTTCTCATCTTTTAGCTGTTTCATTCCCCTCTCTTCTCAGAGGAGAAGGAGCACGAGCAAACGAAATAGTAATTATTACTTTACAGTTGATTTATGAAATTAAAGATTTCAAAATATAGTTGTTGTGTGCCAGCCAGGCTGGCTGGCAATATGGGGTGCGCTGCTCCACTTTTCCAATTGAACCATATTTGGTGGGGAGTCCGACTTCCTCAGTACACACATGCCATAGGGACCTGTTTATAGGGTAGGCAACCATTCACACTCAAAGAAAGGACAAAGACAAGAAAGAGAAAATACATCCATGCCTAAGCCAGGATTCGAACCCAGGTCCCACCCATATGTAGTCAGGTACGCTAACCACTAGACAGGTTGGGCGGCTCAAAATATAGTAGAATCACAATTTATCGATTTTAAAATAGAAGAACAAAAATAAAGCAACTGAAATTTTTTAACTAAAATGCAGGGAAATAATGCATATTTTGTGACATAGCAGAAATCGTGAAATAGTAGTGTGGATTTTGACACTATATCTGGTGAATATTTTTGTGTGACATTTTTCAAACTTAAAAAATGTCTATTCCTGTTAATGTGTCAAAGATTTCTGATTTTTGGCCTCACAAACCGGCTTAAGTATTTGTGTCTATTGATTGAAAAGCTACAAATAGAATAACTAGATAAAGATACTGCACAAAGTAAATGGAAAATTAAGTTATTTTTGAAAACACTATTACCGTAAAAAAAGTATATATTTAAAGAATACATTCATCTATTAAGAAATTCATATTTTTTGTCAGATTTTGTATACACGAATTTTTTTCTGTAAAGAAAGCCAGAATAAGGATATTGGTAATGAAATTAGGCTTCATAATATTTTCTCTCTTTTTTTTTATTATTATTATTATTAAAAACCATTTTTTCTGAAATTCGCATGATTTTTCTCAGTAAAATGCGAGGTAACTATTAAGTAAAAAATTCAATATTACTTCGCAAAAATATATTTCAATATTATTCTATATTGTAGTTTGGAATAAGCTTGACCTTATAAACAAGAAATTTGTATTAAATAGAAACGAATACAAGCAATAGCAAAATGTTTATCTTTTGGTTTGAAGCCAAAAATAAAAACATTTTAATAAAAAAAAGACTAACAACTTCACAAAATTTATGGTATTTAGATAAATATTTGCGATTCCTTATTATATATTTATAATTACATATTTCTTACAGTCTTTTTGAGAAAGTTTTCTTTTTAGGAAGAAAAGAATAATTCTTTTTCTCCTATACATAAATTCGGATAGTTCCCTCTTATTTAGTCATATTTTCTGTAAAATATGTGTTTTAAGAACTTAATGAAAATTCTACTATTTGAAATGTTGATTTTATTATTATTTAAGTTTATATGTGCGTGAGCTTTCTATTGATTTGTGACAGGAAGGGATCAGCTACCATTTTAGCTACATATAATGCCGTGGTGGGTGCTTGGAAGAGTTCTAACTTTCCACTATCGTTTCTAATTTCTTTAAATGAAAATGCTACACTTAAATAGAAATTGCTAGATCACTTAACGAAGAATAATGGATATACACAAGTTTCAAGTCTACAAATGCTTTTATTAAATGGGTGTCTGTTTTTAAATGCAAATGTAAATTTACAGGACTTCAACAGTTTCAATCAATTATTATTCTGATCGTATCGAAATATTCTTATTGCTTTAGTATTTTCTTATTTATAATGGAAGAGTAATAACGTTAGAAATATGTCTGCTATTAAGAAAACAATAAAATTTCAAAATTACAATATAAAACTACACAAGATTTTATTCTGTGGGATTAAATAAAGAATATATCAAAAATGTTGTATTCTTATCAAAAAAGAACAATTTTTTTTAAAACAAAATTATAAAACATTAAAAAATAATTGTTAATTAATATTTTAATATCAGAAAACTGCTTAACATTTTTACTGCTAAAGTAAATAAAACTAAAAAAAGAAAAAGAATTGTTCTAATATTTTTTCACAAAGTAATACGTTCTAATAAAATATAAGTGATTTGAATTACCCCCAGGGTCTTAATTATCTTTTATATCTTTGGTCGGATATTGACTCATTCAATCAGTGCGTTATTGATTCAACTTTTAATTGACTGAAGTGATTTAAAGCTTTTGGTTTTAACAATAAAAGCCGAATATCATTGAAAACAAGACTTGTGTCATTAAAGAGGAAAGTATTTTTTATACAGAGCTCAGTAAGTTTATGAATCTAAGTAAGAAATCTGAGTAAGTTCGTAAGAGATTTCTTGGTTTCTTCTCTCGCGATTGACTAAAAATCATGAAAGATAATACATGACAGATTGTGCAAAGTTACTTAAAACCCTAGTAACATTTATATTGAATATATCATATCGTACCTATTAAACTAGAATATGTGCGTGTAAAACTAAATGAGTAAAGTTTACTTTAGGATACCTCTTGATTTTTTGGCTATTTTTTGAAGCCAAGACAGGAGCCAAAATGTAAATAAAAAAGCGCTGAAAATATCAGGGTTACCAGAAATTAAATTATATCGTCAATATTTGACGCCAAATTTTCGTGAACCCAAGGGATACCCTAATTTACACTTTACCCACATAATATGTTAAATTTTAAGTAACTGTTTAAAATATTTCTGCAATAAATAAAACCATTTAAATAAAGAAGGGAGAAAATTTTATAATACCCAAAAAATTATGTGAAAAAAAATTATTTTAAATTTTTAAGGGAGAGCCATTCATCTTTCATGCGATTAATAATAGGCGAGCATGTTCAGTATCATGAAAAATAACAAACTTTTAGCTGAGAGAGAATTATGATTTGTAAATAAAGAACATCTATTTTCTTTTATCCATTGTTAGCATAAACAATCTGTTGGACTTAATTAATCAGTACTTATAATTTAAATTCATAAAAAAAATCTATCTATTTTATATTAATAAATCAATTAAATTCAATTTCTTAAAATTTTGTTAAAAATAATTTAAAATAAAAATCAACAGACAGGATGGCGTTTATTATACGTTAAAATAAAAATGTTATATGAAATAATAAACTATGAACTAATATAAAAACACAAACATGTTATGAAAAATTATAGAATTCTACTTACAGAATACAACTAGAGCGAGCTAAACATGTCAACATTTGAATGTCCCAAAATATTTCATACCGGAATATAAACTTATGTCATATGCTTCCATTTTTAAAATATGAAAAAATAAATATGCATTTTAAGAATAGAAAAAATTTTATATTTATATCATTCAAATTTGTAAATTGAATACATAATAATGTAAAATGCATAATTCTTAAAACTCACAGAAAAAAAAAACACTTTAGGAAGGCATTCGTTTTAATAAAGGGAATTTA
>JAPDSC010002438.1:0-13456 GCA_026290005.1 Latrodectus geometricus
ATGATAAAAAAAATTGATAAAATTGAGTTTTTTATAGTTAAAATTTAAAGGAAAAAGTATGTTTTTTAATAAGAAATGTAATATTTTTGTAAGTTTTTTTAAAAGATAAAAGCCGTTGTGTTTTTTTAAGAATTACTTTTTTGAGCATACTTTCTAAATTTCAAAGAAAATCTATTTTTTCTATATGTAAGAAAGGTTTTAATTTATTTGATTGTCCATCACTACACTACCAATTGATTATTTAATTTGGTCGTTTCTTTTACCATATGCAAAACATGTAACAGATTCGGAATCAGTTGTTGTATATGTTTTTTTTTAAAAAAATTTAAACTTATTCCAACTCGTAATCGTAATATTTATCATTTATCTTACCTTTGTAATTAAACAGGTAATTATTTTTATTTATTTTTTTGATTGCTTTTTCAGATAAATCACCATGACAAGCACTCAAGTAAAATTCTTTTTCATTATCGTTTACTTCTAGTTTTGCAATTAATGAAGATCCAAATTTTGTTTTGATTTTTTTTTTCAAAGATATCAAATTGTATTTTCCAACTTCTAAATCTCTTAATTTAAAAGTTTCAGGATATATATTCTTTTTGATGTTGTTGAATTCTTCCATTTATGATATTTCATTTTATTAAATGATTTTACGTTTTCAAAAATATTTTCAGAAGATATTTATTTATAATATATGATGTTTCATCTACTAGATCAAGTCTAATATCTTTATTTTCAACTTTTAAAATTAATTCTCTTATTTGATCAATATATTTCATTATTAAATCATCAATTCCCGATCAGTAATGTATTTTATTGATTTTAATTAAATCGCTAATCAATTTTGAAAATTCAATTATTTCTTCACTGATATCTTAGTTCTTTATTTCTTCCATTTATAACATTGCGTTTTTTTGAAGGGATTTCTTATACTGACAACATTTATATAGAGTGCACATAGGACCTAATATTTTAGAACATTTAGGTACATCAATATCAAAAGCTGGTATTTTTAATTCTTCAAATATTTCTTTCTCAATTGCTCCTTCTTTATAAGCAAATGTACCACCATATTCAACATATAAATATTGAAAATAATTTTTAACATTTTCATTCCTTATCGTCTGGATATCTTTTAAATCTCAGACCGTGAATTTTATGAGTGCATTTACGAACAATTTTCATTTCTTGTTTTGTTAATTCGCAATTGGGTGTAAATACTTGAATTGTTTTAGCAATTGGTTCTGTTAAATGTGTCCAACTAATTTCTCTGATAATTTTTTATCTGGAAGGATAAATCCTTGAATATTGAATATCAATGATATATCAGTCATTTTATTTTAAATGCATTTTATAAATAATTTTAAAAAGATATAAAATATGAAAGATATAAATTTTTAAATATATAAGATCAATATCCGTAAGGTACTGTATTATAGTTATCTAAAATTCTTCGTTTATCATAACCAAACATATATCATTTATTTATTTTTATTCACTGTAATATGTCTATCTTTCTCAGTTTTAAATTGGTTATTGGATATTTCTAAGTAATCAGTTTCTCCTGTAATAACTTTCATTCTTTCTTCAAAATTCAAAACAGTTTCGTTATCATAAGACATTTTAAATCCTTTAATTTTACCTTTTACACCCCCATCGTTTAGAATATATCCATAATCTTTTGCAGCTCCAGATATCCACATTTTCATATATTTATTTTCTCCTAATTCATCTGTCCAATCACCTAGCATGCAACCAGTTTCGATTTTATTGGTTCCATCATCGATATATACCACACTATCCGTATCATAATAAATCACTTTATCTCCTAATTTATCAAGCATTTTATACAATCTAATTCTTGCAGAACTCGTAGTAAATATAGCCACATAAATGTTTGTACTGAAATTGTTTTTAACGTATTGATCTTTCATTTTATAACTCATTTCCCCACACTCATCATTTAAAAAATTCATGTTTAATTCCTTAACGTTATCATCTAATATAATTCTATAGAAATTATCCAATTCCATAACATATTCTTTTTGAGGTAAGTTATTTCATTGACCAAACTTACCCCATAAAGAATTCAAGCATATTTTTTATATAAATCTCATACCAGGATTCTTTCTTAATTTTTCTAATTTTATATCCAATTTATCTTTTACCAGTTTTTTTATATTCTTTCTTTATATTCTCTTGTTTAGTTTTAAAATCTTTAGGACCTTTCAATTTATCATCTGTTTCCAATTTAATCTTTAAGAACATTTTAACATACTCTTTAAATAACTGATTTGATTTCCTTTTAAAATTCCAAACCTCGTATATTTTAAGAATTTTATATCCTTTATATTAATTGCTAATTCCATTTCAGTTGTAGTCCATGTACCCACCAAACATCTGTCATCATCAGTATGTGTACATTCTTTGTTTCTAATTTCATAACATCCTTTACATTTTTTTTTCTATTAGATCTTTAGTGTTTACATTTAACGATTTTAGAACATGATTTGCATAAGGAAAATAATAGTTTTTCACCTTTAAAAGGTAATAATGGATTATATAATTTTCTATGTGGAAGCACCTTACATTTAATTAATCCAAAAACCAGTTGTCATATTTTTCAGGATTAAATATCTTGTCTGGATGACCAATGGGATAATAATCAAAATAGTTAACCGTTGGATATAATGAACAAACATCAATATACCTGCCTTTTTGTCCTTGAATTCATATATCAATTTGGTTGGTTCAGCTAACTCTACCACCACTGAAAGCATCTCTAGACCATTCTTTTTTCATATATCTCATCATTTCTTTATTATTATTATCAAAATCACATTCCCACATCTCAATTCATATCCATTCTTTATTATTTTTTTTATTTATCGATCATATAAATCTTTCATGCATATTTGATTTTATGGATTAATAGTTGATTCTCTATAACACCTAGGACATCCATGCCAGTGACAACCTTGAAACTGGTATAAAGTATTTTTCCAAAATCCATCAACTTTTTAAAATTTATTTTCTAGTTTCAATTTTTTTTCTCCACCATTTAAAGCATGTTGTATATTTATATTTTCATTCTTAGAAATGAAATCTAACCATGCAATAGATTTCTTAGAATATTTATCGTTTTGAAATGTATCATTATCAACGGCAATCGTTTTTTCTTTTAAAAACTTATCTTTGAATATGGCCATATAAACACCTGCTAATGTATTGAAATGGATCAAAGTTTGCAATTTCTAAAAAATTTTTTCTCAACTTTTTACAAACCCTTCTTAAAATATCTACGTCTGATTTACAATAGCTGATGAATTCTTTTTGAAAATCAAATGTATCATTTTTAACTATTTCATACCATTTTAAGAATTAATTTCTTTCTTTGGATTTCATAGAATTGTAACCATAGTATTCTTTATCTGGATATTTGCCAATATAATTTTGATTTTCAATTGTAATAAAATAATGAGGAAAAAATCCTTTCTTTAAGTTCTTCTAATTCAAATGTTTTAGGAAAGTCTCTTAACGGTATCATTGTAAAATTAATACTATTGATGAATTTAATATTGTATTCAAATGCTTGCATGTAATTGAGTTTGTTTCCTTGATATATCGTAAATACTTTAATGGGATTTTTGAAGCAATATTTAGCAAAAAATTGTAAATCAAATCCTTTACCATAGTGAGCTAAAACAGTATATCCAAAGTGATTTTTGTGAAATAACCACTTGCAAACTTCTTCGTTTTCAAATGTAAATGTGTCTCCTTTATAATTCTGACATATGACAAGATTAACTTTATGATTTCCAGTTTCTTGATTAGTTTCAACATCAAAGAATAAATATTTTTCAGTATAGTTATTTTAACAAAACTCACACCATTCTTTTTTAAGTGATATATTTTTTGGGCAATCATTTTTACATTTTCCACCTTTAAAATCTTGATATTTCATATAGCATTTGTGATTATTCAAAACTTATTTCCAACAATTTTTACATCGTTTTTACCACACTTATGATCTTCTTTTTTCCTTTCAAAACTGTTGATTATTCGTTTACATTTATATAAACAGTTACAAACACTAAAACCTTTCATCATTTTTCATTTTATGATATTTATAGCATTCTTTACCTTTAAACGATCGATTTCAGTTCTTATATAATTTTCCTTCTCCACAATATTTACTATTTTTGTAAAACATCTCGTACACATTTTAAAGGACATCTAAACTGATTACTTCTTTTATAGCTTATTTTACAATAATCGCAGTAATTTTCTCTACCCAAAAATCCTTTGATAGAAGTAATTACATCAAAATGATTTCTATTCTTGTATATATAAATACAAGTAGGTTTATAAGAACCACTATATATTCGTTCATTAAAATTCTCTGCAAAATATATTTATTTGAATATCTAAGAATCCTTCAAATATTTTAACATGTTCCAAGTTGCAAACTTCTAAAGGAATATTACGAAATTCATGTAATTTCGTAGCTAATGTTTTCTGCAAAACTCTACCCATTTTAATATATTTTATTTGCATATTTGTAAGTTCTTCACAATTCAATTTTTCACATAATAACTTTGGATTTTGTACAGATAGAGCAGTTACAATACTTCTTGCTAAACATATATTATCATCATTTTTAATCTGGCAGATACTTCTTTTATTTATAACATCAGCATCTGAATGAACTTTTAGTACTCTACTTCTAACACCTTCAGGTAATTCTATTACATTAAAATCAAATACACAATCAGTTATATCGAGTTCTTTATACTCTATTTGAAATTTAATAACTTATCTATATATTCTTCAAAAATTTGTTTAGTTGACATAATTTTATCATGAAAAGGTTTATTTAACTTTGGATTGTGTACAATTACATAAACTTTCGCTCTTAAATTTCCCATAGCTTTCTTAAATATATTTTGTAAAATATTATGGTATTGTTCTGGTAAAATTTTAGATCCTACAACTCTATTGTTTTCTATGAACTTAGTATTTTTTTACATAAGGACCTTTCATTTCAATAATCTCATAATCGGGTTTAAATAACTCTTTCAATTTTACTTCTCGTTTAATTTTTTTATTTTTTACAGGTTCAAAATCTTTAGTATCTTTATTAAATTTTAAATTATATGAATCAAATAATTTTTTAATATTTTCTCTTCTCTTTGGATATTTAATAAATATTTTCTTTTTACGATCTAAATAATCAGAAGAAACTAAATCTAATATATATGTTAACACTTGTTTATAATTTCCAGTTTTTCTAATATATGATATAAGAAATTTAAAAAGTAAATCTATAATAACATTTTTCAACTTTTGAGTACTCCAAGCATTCTCAATATGAACAAAAGCCATACTTGTCTTGAAATAAAAAACAAGAAATTTTTTATTTCTATTTATTAGAAAGTATTTTTATAAGGGGATTTCAAAAATAAAATTTTTTTTATTTTCTATTTATTAGAAAGTATTTTCATAAAGGGATTTTAAAAAATATTAGGTTTTAAAAGATATTAAGATTTCATTAACAGCAATTATATCTGCTAACAATTTTTTGTGTATTTTGCTCTTCTCATGTCTCGCGCGATGCAAAAGGGTGTAGTAACTGCCACAAATACAGCGCTCAGATAGAGAATAAATATCTTTGGTACATTGTATGCAACGCAACATCCTTTACTTTAAATGCATATAAAATTCTTCATTCTTTTTTTATCTTACAATCTCTACAAATCATTTCCATTTATAATGGTTTATTTTTTTAAATAGATATACTTTATATAAATTATGTTTTGAATAATTTTTAAGTAGCACCATTTAGGTGCTATCTATAAAATAAAAAAATTATCATTAAAATTCTAAGCTTTTAAAAGTTCTAAAAAGTCATTCCATAAAGATTCATATTTATTTTCTTTAACTTTTAAATTGTTTTCAATTCCAAAATATTCACAAATCTTTTTCATGATATACAGATATTTTATAGTTTTTTTTTGTGTAATAATTAAAATCTAAAAATTTGTAAAACATTTCATCTGCTTGCGTTGTAAAATTTAAATTGTTTTCTTTTCAGTTGTTTTAAAAAGTTTATTCTGCTTGCATATCGCTGTTTTAAAAATGATTGAATATTTACATTATAATAACTTTCATTTTCTGAACTATCATAAGTAATATCTTTCTTTTGAATATTTTTAAAAACTTTTAAATATTGATATGGTACAGAAATATTATTTTCTTCGTCACTAGAATAATATATTTTTTCATCTTGAATAAAATCAAAGAATTTATATATTTTCTAATATTAAAATATAGATGGAAGCACTATTCATTGAAAGACTTATCAGTTGTAAGAGCAAAGTTTAATGGATATAGTTATTAGATAAACGCAAAAAAAAAAAAAAAAATTACGGCTCTCAGGTCCCAATAGCTTAATGGTTAGGATACTAGAATAGCATGAATTAGTTCTGAGTTCGAACCCTGCTCGCTCTTCTAAATAAAAAAGATAGAATGAGTTGATGCAATTAAAATGGGCGATTACATAGAATTACATGCAATAATTATTTAGAACCAGGAAATAAAATATCAGGGACCGAGATGTAAAAAGTGTGGTGGACTGTATGGCTCTCTGCTCTGGGGGGTGCTGGCAACCCCCAAAAATAAATATTATAATTACAAGTTACCACACTGAAAGGGCCTTTTGCTATTTTTTTCTAAATTTATATATTAATTACATTAATATTTATTTAGTAAAATATATTTTTGAATTATTAAATATATTTATTTTAAATAATTAATATCTAAAGATATATAAATCTTTTTCTATTCTTATAATTTTTTTTAATTCGCAATGATTCTCTTGATCTATAAACCCAAACATCTAACAAATCTCAATTATCTTTAAATATTAATTGCTTAAAATAATGTAATTTTAATATTCTTTTTTAATTTATATGCAATTCCATTATTCTGATATTATCATAACTATCTAATTTAAAATCTGGCTTTCCAAAAAATACAACTATATGATGATTTTTATGTCTTAAATTATCATATTCTAATTCTATTCTAAATGTAAGTAGATTGATGTTCAATAATAATACTTTTGTAATATTTTTTCCAAACATATTTAAATATAAAATAGTGTTCTCTTAGAAAATTAATAATAAAAATTCAAAATAATAAATTTTAAAGGGGGGTACAAAACGTCCCCCCCTAAATGGTTAGAAAATTAGCAATCTCAAGAGTTAATTGAGTATTTAGTTCAAAATTGTGGCAGCCCGAATTCGGGTTACCATAAAAATCATTATTTTAAGTGATTTGAAAATATCTAAAGAATTAATATAAAAGTATAGTAAAAAAAAGGAAATAAAAATGAAAAGTGATCGCTCACATTTGAGCCATCACAATTTTAAAAGTATAAAAATGATATTCTATAAATGACTTCTTTTAAAGACGTATGCTATGAACAAATTAAAGATAATTATTGGTATGGATTGTTTGGAGATTTTAAATTGATAATAGATATTAATACAGGATATTTCAATGCTACTAAATTATGCAAAGCAGGAGGAAGAGAGTTTAAAAAGTGGCATCAAAACTTAGAGGCAAAAAGACTAATCAAATATTTAGAAGATCGTGTTAAAAATTGTAATTTCTCGGCAGACCAAATTCGGTCTACCGAAAAAAGTAGTTTAATTTATGAAATCAGATGTGGATTATCAGAAAAATATAACAAATGGTACATATATGCATGAAGATTTAATAGTTAATATATATAGGTTCTTGGATTTCCCCTGAATTTAATGTTAAAATAATGAAAATAGTAAAGGATTATTATAGAAATCGGTTTATTCATAAAAGTAAAAATAAAATAGGATAAAAAATAAATTAGAAAAAACTAAGAATAAAAATAAAGAATTGAAAAAGATAAATAATGAATTAGAAGTTGAAAATTTAGAATGTAAAGAATTAGAAGAAGACATATCTATTAAAACAATTAATGAGGCAAAAAGACATATATTTCTATTAATTGATAAAAATGAAATTGTAAATATCTATATTATGCAATGAGAACTCGAAGGAAATCTAAAAATCAACATATAACAAAATTAAAAGAAAAATATCCAAAATTGAAAGTAATTTATGAAATTAAATATAATCCAAATTCTATTAATTTATTTAATAGGGTTAGGGCGTATATAGATAATATAGGAGTATATTTCAATGGTATAAAACTATTAAGTAATTATACAATTGAGCAATTCATAATAGATATTGAAAAACTAAATAAAATAAAAACTAAACGTCAAAAGATAAATAATTTGTATTTTTAATTTTTCTAGTTGATTTTTTAATTACAATTCTTGGGAGGTGAGAATTCTCCCTACCCAAAATTATCATTTTTAAAGGGGTGGGTGATTTACCCACCCCTTAATTTTGAATTAAATCTTTTTTTTATTTATCCAACTATTATATTCTTCTCGATAATTTAACCACTTTACAAATAACTTGTTTCCTTTCTTTTTATTATTTTTCAAATTTTATAATTATCTTTTTTATCGTATTTAACTAATTCATTCTCATAATAAGTGCCTTTAATCTCTTCGTTGTTTAAATCTCTTATTCTATAAGTAATTGGATCTATTTTTAACACTTCAGATATTATAAAAATTTCATCCGTAAATGTAGGATGATAACCTCTTGTAAACGTTTCTTTATATTTCGAAATTCTTACTTTATCACCTTCTTTAAATTTTGGTTTTTTTATAATCTTAGCATACAAATTATATACAAGATTTTCATTTTCTTTTCTACTTTCTTCTGTTAATGTTATTTTAATAGATCTATGATAAGAGTTATTATAATTGTATAAACTAATTTATCTAATACATCTATATATCTTCTTGTATTATTAGCTGTTAAATATTTTCTTATTTTTACATTTAAAGTTGTATTGAATCGTTCAACTACTGAGCATTTAATTTCTGTCTTATTAGTACCAAACCATTGAATATTTTTCTGAAAAGACTTTTTGTGTTAAAGAAGATAAGAACTCCAAACCATAATCAGTTTGTATATTTGATGGTCTTCTCGCTTTGAATATAATTTTAAGTGATTTTGAATTTTTCTGAGTGCTGCGAAATTTGAAAATAAGAAAAATTTGCATTTGTAATTCTTCAATGCAAGAATTACAGCTTAAATAGGTTACAAGCCATAAGTGGTAATTGAATACAAGAATCGTGACATGAGGAACTGAAGGTCGAAGCTCCACCAATTCGGCAACCACATTTGCTGAACTAAAATTAGTTTAAAAATAATTTAATGCAAAGTATATAGAATTCAGTAACATTAAAATGCAATTTTAGTAAAAATGATCTATCATTCTAAGAATGGTAAATGATATTAAATGTGCATGTGACACATATCTCGAAATACGTAATAACTAGCTTCTTATTATTTTTTAAAAACTGAGGGTTAGGTTCATTAAAGGAAAGAATAGATTGGGGCTGTGTATTTATTAATATGAAGTTAATTTAAATGAATTTTGAACTACTTAACACAATATTTTCACATGCATAGAAACACACGTTATTTTTTTCTATTCCGGTGTAATATTTTTAGAAATTTAACTCTATCTTTTCTGGTGAAATGTATATTAAATATGTATTGCGAAAGAATTGTGTCTTTGTAGACCTTGAAATAACAGAAAAACAAACTTCAAAAATGAAAACTTTCAATTATTTATTTCATTGTTTAAGACCGTGAAGTAAAAGACCTACCGAGAAAAACCTCTTCCTAATCATGAATGAGGTTCATGTGTGCGACATGATAAAATCATCCGCTTCAATCCCCATTAGAGTGGAAATATTGAACCCTTTGTTTTTAATATTTGTTTCATGTATACTTTCATTAATGTATCACATTTCTTTTTTTAATATTTCATTTTTAATGATTCGGTTCCTTTTCAAAGAAGTTAAGTGATGATGTCGACATCTGAATCGAAATTTTCATCTAACTATATACCATTTCAATAGGAGATTTATTTTATTAAGAATCCATATGAATTCTCCAAGGCTGGGTGTGGTACCAAACTTGCTACCTTCTGGTTACAAGAGCAGATTTTTTTTCAATGCCAAAGTAATACATCCTTACTAAAGCATTAGATTTTAAGTAAAATATTTTTGCATACGTTTCAAAATCCATTTACTGCTAATCTTACCGCGAAATAGCCTTTGTAATATCGTGTAATTACGCCTTTTAAAATATAAGATTGAACGTTAAACTGTAGTAGATTCTCAATGACAAACTTGAAAATCCACATATAAACAAAAACCTAGTGGTTTCTGGGTATCTATTTTTTCTGTTTGAAGCTTCTTTGTACCTCATGATTTTGATTCACCAATATGTAACGTGGCTGACTTTTGCGTAGGAAACATTTTCAAAATTCCATAAAGAGGAAGAACATTTTACGTTTACAGAACAAAAGAATATATTAATAAAAATGTCTATAAAATATCAAAAATGATCGAAGTTAACTGCATGTCAGCAGTCGTAACGCGCAAGACCTAAAAATCTACATGAAAGCTGTTTTAAACCTTTTTACAAAGCGAATCCAAAAGTTACATAAAAATAATGGATTTCTTTTTCCTCAACCTAATATATCTTCCATTCTTTAATAACTTACCTTTATGATTATTATAAATATATAAGTTACGTCATATTATACTCACTGCAATTTCTTTTTCTAACGTTGGTACTCATTTATCGTTACCCGGTGGGTATCTGTGATACCAAATCTAGGATGGGCCACATTCATCCATCATCTCAGGAACGGACAAGAGCCACAGAGAAAGTACATCCATGCCGGAGTCGGGATTCGAACCCAGGTCCTCCTCATCCGTAGTCAGGTACGCTATCCACAAGTCAGGGTGACGTTTGACAGCAATTTCTGTTAGATAACATAAAAATGTGGGAATGGAATTTCAGTTTTGTGAATTTCGTTAGATTAATGCTACGAATTGATTAATTTTTTTATAAATTTATTAATTCGAATTTATCAATTGCGTTTATTTAACGCAACATCTCAGGATTTACCCTTTAAGAAACACTTAAATTATTAGCTTCTTAAATATATAGTACATGTTAAATATTAAAAAAAATGAATATATAAGGATACAAGCAGTTATTTAAATATATAATTGCATTTGATTACGGCTTCAGGAATGAAAATTTGGATATTTAAGTACCAAAACTTCGGAAACCTTCATTTAAAAAAAATAAATAAAAATATTTAATGATTTCTAATCCAAAATTTTTCATTTGCTGATTAAATTAATTATTCTTAGATCCCTTCCTTACCCAGAAAAGAAGGAATCCTACAAGGACGAAGACAGAAAATATGTCTATAAATATCAAATTACTTAAAAATATTACTTTTCATGTCTATTTGGTATAATAAAAATTGCTTAAATATGTTGACAGCTTCGGAAAAATCGTAGATTCACTTTTAATATCAAGCAACGTATTAGAATCATTTGTTAGTGAATTGTGTGAAATTTGTATGCATCTATCTATACTCAGAAAAAGAAAAGTGTCGGAGTTTTTATATCAAGTTTAGTTGCAAGCCTCATAGTCATGCACTCGGTGAGAAAATTCCTGCTGATATGTTTCGCATTAGCGGCGCCCTTTGCCAAAATATTTAGGACCAGCTGCAGACTGACCGAAAAGAGGAGAAAGTGGGAATTCCCGAAAAATCTCTGCAATTCCAGGGAAGAGAACTGTCTTACTAGCATCGAAATAGGATAAAACTGTCTGTTGGAGGGAGAAGCCTAGGAATTTTAGGAAAAGACATAAATTTAGTTTCCCTTTTCTTGTCGCCGTTTACATTGTTGAAATTTTTTTCCACAAATATCCAACGTTTTTACTTTCCAAATATCATTAGTTTTACTCTAAAATATTTTCGCTTTTAAGCAAATAACAATGTTTTGTTAAAAAAAATGAACATCGTAGGAAAATTCTAATTTTTCAAAATATTAAGATTTGAAACTAAAAAATGTGTTTTATTTTCTGTCTACCACGTATTCTTTACTTTTACTTACAAATACCAATTTTCCTCCAGTGTAAATATTTATTAATAATCATGCATATTTATGAAATTTAAAATAAAAAATTTCTCATTACTTCAAATTACCGCAAGAAATCATTCTAGAGGAATATAAGGAAATTAGGCATTTTTCCGCATTTGAATGTTTGTTGACTGAAATTACATCATTACATACATGTTTGTCTCTCACTGATCATCGTTTGTACACGAGAGCTAATTTCACTGGGACGTAGTTTCTAAGCGGATTCCAAATCGCTATACGCAGCCAATTAAAGGCGGCATACGAACTCATGAGCTGTTAAATGTAAGGCAAAAGCGGTTGTGCTATCCCGGCTACTTTTAGTGAAACAATGGCTAAATAACTCATAGTGAAAAAAAGTTCTAAATTGAATAAATTATACTTCAAAATCTAAAGAAATAGTCTTGTTGAATTCATTAAATGTTAGAAACTTTTCATTGGTAAAATAATAAAATAATTTTTGGCACGTGAGGGCTTATTAGACCAAGACCGACATTCCTGGTAATAATTTAAATTAATGAAAAATTTGAAAAATAATATTCATTGTAACAGTTTCGGAAAAACTAATTGTATAAATTTACTCTATTATTGGCTAAGAATATTTCTGATTTTATTAAAAATTATATTAGTAGATGATTTTTTTTTAAAGAAATTAAAATTTAAATTCATTGAAACCTTTTCCCTCATCATCTGGTCTTGTAAAAAAATGTTTCCAAATATAAGAGTCACATAATTATAACATACAGAATAATCCTTACCGTTTCAATATAAATTACTAGTTGCAAACATTCAATCCGCTAATTAAAATTAGTTCTGACTGATTTAAGTCCAACGATGGGATAAGATCGTCTAAATAACTTCGCAGTTTTAAATGAAGAACGAGAGAAATTAGTTATTGATTTAATGAAGCAATTGATCAATTTGTTTTATTAAAGGCAAGGAGAATGAGTATAGTGTAAATAATTTATCATATAATTATTGTTGTTAATAACTCCATTTACTTAAATCTATATATACCTTCCATTGCTTTAAAATTATGTTTTTTGAAACAACTATATTAATATGTAAAATTAATAATATTTTTACTCATTCGAAATTATTACAAGTCCAATTATTCTACTGAGACATTTCCATATCCAATTCTGGTTTTGGATTTGGAATAGATTGTTTTTTTTTTTTTTTTTTTTTTTTTTTTTACCTTAATCCTTAAAAGTAGAACCTTTGCCTTCTTATTTTTGAGATACAACTAGGTTTTTAAAGTTATACTAAGAAAATTTTAGGTTGGTTCAAAGTAGTCTCCTCCAGCATCAATG
>JAPDSC010002443.1:0-17238 GCA_026290005.1 Latrodectus geometricus
TACAAAAGAAAACTTCATGACTTAAAACATACAAAAAAAAAAAAAAAAAAAAAAAAAAAACACTTAAAATCTGAACTGCTAAAACTAATTTAACTCAATTTTCTTGCAAACTGAAATTTTGATAATTAAAAATATTTCTTTTCTATTTCCTACTACTATAATAGTTCTTCATGAGATATAATACTAAAAATTTAACGTTTTTTATAAAAAATACTTTTTGGGGGAAAAAAAGCAGACTTTGTATTGGATTGTGTTAGAAATTAATAAAATATATAAAAAAGTCATTGTAATATAATGCTGCATATTTGTCCAGTAAAATAATCAATATCATTTTTATTATTCGGATTTAATCAGTTGGCCAGTGGAATTAGATTATAATGCTTTCTATATAAATGCTTCTTGCATGAAGTCAGCAACTAGATGACAAAATTAAATAAATAATGTGATAATATGTTTTCATAATAATTATTTTAATTTATTGTAAAAATCAATGTTTAAGAAAATTTTGTGCTACATTTTATTTAGTTCAAATTAAAGCCATAATGAAATCATTTTATAATTGAATAATTAAATAACAAGCCAAAAACAAAACAAGAATTTGCTTTTACATTATCTAGCAAATTCTCCTTTTTTTTTTTTTTTAACAACACACAATACAAATTTATATACCTGTATTCAGAATTTATTACAAATTTATATATCTGTATTCAGAATTTATTAGATTTAAAATATTAAAACAAACTATCACTATCACTAAATATCTAAAACTATCATTTTTAAAACTAGGCACCACAATAATTAATTATATTTTGTTAAATGAAAAAATATATTTTGTGCAGTAGTGTTTTGACGCAATTAGATATTGTAACTACATTCAAACTTTGAATTTTCAAAAAGTTTGATGATTAAAATAAAGCTTTTATCTGTTGAATGATTTTATGGAAATAATGTGTAAAGATATTCCTCATATTTCAATTATTATGAATTTGAAAATAAGTGAATTGAGCATAGTCTTATCAAATACTAGTAAAAAATGCTATGATTGTTTTTCTAATGGAAGTAATACTTTCTGTACAATTAAAATCAGAATCAACTGATTGATTAGAAGTGATTTACTGGATTGATTGAGCAGAAAATACTAAAGTAACAAAAAATAGGGTTTGCCTTTAATAAAAAATATACACTTTAACTATCATTACTGCAAATATGCATTTTTAGTAATTGCAAAAGATTAAATATGTTAATGAATTCTTTTGATAGCTTATCTATTTACCACATTGTCGTATGAAATTAGTATGTATATATTCGTTAATAGTTTTAGATTAAAAAAAAAGTTTGATATTATTAGTAATAGTAAATTTTTAGTAACAATACGTGCTTTCTGCCATTTGTAGAATCTGTGTTAAAAATTTTCATTTCAATTTTTCAACTATTTCTTTCATCTTAAAAATATATTCTGTTGTTCACAAAAGTTCTTTTTGATTTTATTATATATTTGTTTTGTTATTCAATGATAGATTTACTGTAAAAATGAAATCTATCATAGTAAAAATACCTATTAATTCTTTACAAATGTTTTTAAAATTCAATTAATTATTTTTTTCCCATGTTAATTTTAAAATTTTAAATTTATAGAATATACTTATGAATAATATTTTAATTTTATCTTTTTTCCTTCATTATTTTCTCTGATATATTTACGGCTAATATTTATTACACTTTATGTGTACATTTTTTTTCAACAATGTTGATATGTTATATTAAAATTTCGCTTTAATAAGGGTTGTAAATTATTGTTAAATATAAAAAATGTGTTTTTATTTTTATTATAGGGTTGTTCTTCAACTCTATATGACAAATTGCGAGGATTTGTAATTACTGTCCAAGCAACAGTAAGTGATAAGAATTTATTTGTTTTAGTTATACATCTAAATAAGGCAATCATGATTGATTTGAATCATGTTCATTTTTATTTCAGATAAGCAAAACACTGGAAGAATTCATTGAAAGCATCAAGAATAATGCTGACCCTAAAATGCCAAAAGATGGCACAGTTCATCAACTTACCAGCAATGTTAGTACATATTTATTTTTTAACCACATGTTAAATTTATCATGCAATCAAAAACTTCATAAACTATCTATCTTTTTTATGCATTCTGCTAAAGTTGTTTTTTATTGAATGTCTTTTGCTGGAATTATAGAAAATGAGCCAGCAATGGAAATTTATGCAAAATAATAATAATAAATAAAAGTAATCAATTTTTAACAGAACCAATTAGAATAATAAAATTAAAAAAAAACTGAACCACAGTAAATCTGCTGGACCAAAGTGTATTAAAACTGAACTAAAACTTCAATGAAACTAATTTAATTAAAGTAATCCATAGTTTTATCTGTTTTCTCTTGACACAGAAATGAATGACCACTAAGTGAAAAAAGTTGTCCCATTTATATAAAGGAGATAAGCTGGAATGTTGTAATTTCAAAAGAATCATCCTTTTTAATGCAGTATTTAAAATCCTCTCCACCTTCTCTACAAGTAATTGCTTTCATACACCTCCAGTATTATTATCAACTACAAATATGGTTTCCTAAAAAAATCACAACTGGTCAAATGCATTCAATTTGGTAAATACTAGAAGAAAAGAATGTAACATTAATACTTATCATTATATTTTAAGGCTGCATATGATCACCAATTGAGAAAAATTTCTCAAAGTCATGAGGGAATTTAGTAAACCAATAAAAATGACAAGTCTTACTGGAAGGCTCTTTGGAATGTAAAATGTAACGTCAAAATTAAGCTAAGTCTCTTAGAAACTTTCTATACAGAAAGGGTTTTGCGACAAAAAGACTATTTTACATGCCTTTTGGCTTACTTAACTCTAGAAAAAGCTGTGAGAGATTTTAAGATTTGTCTAACAAAACCAACCTTTTGAAAAAAATCCAACTGCTTGCTTTTGCTGATGATATTGATATCATTGGGTAAATTACACAAGCTTTGGGTCTATCCATTAATGAAGACCAAACTAAATTTATGTGTTTGAAATAAACAAAAATAGATAAGCCTGTCTGGATATCAATAACTACACTTTGAGAATGAAAATGTAAATACCTTGGCTACAATGATCAGAAAATGAACAACTGAGTAGCAATGACTAATTGATGTTTACATAATATTAGAAACCAACTTAAATCCATATTCATCAATACTGAAACAAAGACATTATTTATAACTAGATAAGATTCTAATAAATCCTATTGTTCTACGTGGGAGTGAATGATGGGCTCCATACAGGGCAAACAGTTACCTGACTTATAAAAATTTTGGACTAATTAGAAAAAACATTTGGAGAATCACCTAAAATCACGAAATATATTAAAATTATAGTGAGTTTAACGGCCTAAAGGTAGTACAGCATTTTGCATTGAGTGGCTGGGGCAAATATTTAGGTAGTATAACAAATTTCTCATAAATGAAGTCTCCTTTTCAATTTTGAAGTGAAAAGAAGGACCTAAATTAGATAGTTGGATGAGGTAAAAAAGGACCTAAGAGTTGTAGAAGTGAACTGATGAAAAGCTATTGCATGGAATCAAGACGAATTAGAAATACTATTTAATTAAAAACTTAAAAATAAATCTTCTTTCTCTTATGGATATTAAATTTTAACTGTTAGTTGTAAAATTAAAATTTTCTTGTAGATACAAATGAAATTGATTTTCTATGTACATTATAACTCAGATTTGTACACTTGGCTGTGGTTAAAAAAATTACCATATTCATATATTTTGTATCTATTGATTCATTTCATATCTTTATATCTGACTTTATTATTAGTTTCAAACGATTTCTTATAGTCATTTAAACCACATATTTATCATTTCCAAAAATATCCTTAATAATAAATATTTTAAGAAATATACATTTTGAAAATTGTGACAATGTCTTCTTTTATTTGAAAGCTTTTAGTTTATTAACCGTTTGAGTGCTGAAGAATTTTCTTATACATATGCTAAAAGTGCGGAATGAAATACGTAGTAATTTAATTAACAAAACTATAAATGTTTTACATATTTAGGGTGAGTTTGTTAAAGGTTTTAGAAGATTGGAGGTTTCCCATAATTAAAGTTGAATGAATTACTATTGTTAAATTTAGTCTAATCAAATTAATCGATTATTTCAGTTGTATGCAATTTTTGTATTTTATAATATTTTTAACCATAAAAGAATAGTGTATTAAATCAGAATTTTTTCATTAAATTTGTGTTCAAAATTTTTAACATAAGTTGTTATTAGTGATATTAATGTTACTTTTTATATATTGTCAAAAATATTTAAATGTTGTCTTCATATAATTTATGTAATTGGCACTAAAATGTGAAATTTATTATTATTTTGGTAATAGGCTATAATGTTATTAGAGCAACTACAAGATTATCAAGATATTTTAGGAAGCGTTTTAATGCTGCAAGACATGTCATTTGCTGCATCTAAAGATAAAGCAAAATTATCATTCGCACAGTATATAAGTAAGAATTGTGTTTTATATTTTGAATTTATATTTTAACACTAAAAATAAATGAAATAAATTAGTTTAAAATTACTTATTACTATGAATGAGTACTGATAAAACATATTGACTGGAGACACTTTTCATATAATTGATCTTGTTTCATTGTTGAATAAAATTCTTATCATTCATAAGTAAATTAGTATTACAATAAAATCATTATGTGTGAAAGTTTCTGAAACTGAGTCTCTGGTGATTGTGCATAAATTCCTGATAATTGAAATTACTTAAAATGTTTTAAATATTTCAAATGTTATATTCATAAATATATTACATTTTTCCACCATGTAATTATTTCTCATAAATATTTTATTGGCTTATTCCAATATAATGGGAGTATTCTTGACATATAAAAGATATAATTTTAAAAAGTAGGATTTTTTTTAAAAAATGTAATGTTTTTACAGAAAAAAAACATTTTATTTTTTTCTGTAAAATTTTTTAATAATCTAATAAAATTATTTTATACTTTCTAGCAAGAGTATTGTCTGCTTTAGTTGCAACTCTTCAAGCTAAAAGTGACAACTATAATGATGTTTATCTTCGTGCAATATTTAGAATGAATAACCTACATTATATATTGAAAGCCTTACAAAGGTTTGTTGTTCATTTTATATTATATTGCCATAATTTACTCCATAAATATACATTTATGGTTAAAAATGTATGCATATTAGAATGTTTTCATGCATTACATTTGTATATAAAGAAAAAAAAATCATATTTCATTTGAAAACTGAGTCTGAATATTCAACTATAAATATTGGATTATCACTACAGTTTATATTTTATTTGCTGAATTAAATAATACATTTTCTTTTCTTTTATTAATTGTTATTCCTTTACCACCACTTTTGAAGCCAAGCTGGCAGCTGAATAATTATTTCCTTGGTTTTCAGTTCATAAGTTTGATTCTCACATCTGGATTAGGAATATTTACAATAGTTTAAAGTGACATTATAAGAGAGAATCCTGGTCAAATCATCCTGTGACAGCAAAGATTGGTTATAGATGGCCATAGGAATGAAATCACTTATTTTGAAAGTCCATCAGGCTTAATGGATTTATATTTAGAAGGAATATTTTTAATTGATCATAATAATCTCTAGGAGAGATGTTAGAAGGCTTCTGATAGGAAAATTCTGAAAAAATATATTTAACAATTTATTGTTTAGAGAAAATCAATAGCAGTTTTTTAATATGATTAATGGATTTGTTTTGGTGCAATTTCACTGTTTGTAATTTATTGGGATATAGTTTAAATTTCTTCTGGTAATATTGTAAAATATTCGTGTGAACATATGATGAAGTAAATTTAATATTTTTCATTCTTTATTATTTTTCATTTCCATGAGATACATGTCACACTCAAAAAGTTTTTATCAAAACATTTTTTACATCCATTTTTTTTAAACTTTGATTAAACCTTATTAACAAGAAGTATCTGAAAAAAGAGTCTTGGTTGCTTTAAGGAATCCTGAATACTTTTTTTATTCGAGACATATTCAGATATTATTTAGTAGATGATGCAAAGAAGCTTTAAAATAGTATGATACTATTATAGCAATCATTTCAAGCAGAATAATGCCATTAGTTCACTTTTTATGCATCAATAAACAATTTCAAATGAATTTTAAAAGTCTAGTATGATTTATGGATGTAAAAAGTGAAACATTTTGACAAAAGGAGACCAAACCCATCAGGACAATCTAAAAAAATATGTGAGGATAAGGAAATCATGGAATAAATCTGACATAATTCAGAAATCATTTAAAAATATAGAACATCGTACAACCTAGGAGAAATGGAATGGAAAAGGATTATTTATCTTTAGATCATTGTAAAAATCATGTGAAAAAGACAGAATTATAAATTTTTTGTAAATAAATCGCATTTAGGTATAAGTAGAAATTTATTTTTTATGCATATCTTTTACTTTGTCTGAAAATATTTTTTCTTTATTTGAGATGCATTTGTACATTTTGATGTTATTTTTTCTGCCAAAAGTGATTTGTAATGCTACATATTAGCTATTTTTATATATGTTAAATTATTACATGTTATATAATCCAGGATATAAGTGTCCATTATATACCAGAATATGTGGTATATAATTGCATAAACTATTTCCTAATTAAGAAATTAATTATTGTTCTTTTAATTATTTAGAATACCTGTTGTATATCCCTTTATGTAAATTTATTTTAAAATTATAATTTCTGTCATTGGAAATGTATTAAATAATTACATCATTTATCTTCTGCAAAATATTTCTAATATATTTTTGAAAAATATATTTATATTTATCACAAAATTTATCAGAAATTCTTTCTACGTTATTATTAGAGATATAGTACATATACATTATTATTAGAGTTAAAAATGTATGTTTCAGTAAGTACAATTTTGGTTGTGTATCTTAAAAGCCAGAAATTCTGTGTCTCATTAATGAGTATCTGAATTCTTAAATATCTGTGTTTCCAAGTTGTCAAATGTTATGTAGTTATTCTATATGAGTTTATTAAGCTTTGTAGTTATTTAATATGAATTTTTTATGTATGTTATTATTTGTTTCAATTTCAGAACTGGCTTATTAGAAATCTTACAGTTACATAATCCAGCAGTTGAAGGTTATTATAATGGTCAAATTATTGAACAGAAACGTGTTTATTCCCAAAGGTATGTTTAATATTTTGTTTTATTTCTGTCAGTTCATAATTTTTTTTTAACAATCTACACCTGCTGTATTTAAACGACTATTATTTTGCTCATCTGTTTTAAAAACTAAAAATATTGCTGCAGCAGATAAATTAAATGTTAGTTTTTTTTATATTGAAATAAGAATTAAAAAATACTTTTAAACTTTTCATTTTATTCTATGATCCTTTTTGTAATAATTTAACAATAACAGAAAATTTTTATTTATATGTGAAATTAACATTTTTTATTGCCAAACTAAAATCTTGTAGAAATTGCTGATATAAATATTTATACATATATTTCAGAATTCAATTAAATTAAAATACTTTATATGTCTGTATTTTAGAAACATATAACCAAAAAAGCTTTTGCTGTGATTATATTTAAAAAATTAGTAAATTGTTATTTACATTTAAATTTTAATAAAAATAATTTGATCTTTTTTTTTTTTTAAATTCATTACTTTGTATATATGCAGTTATAATTTGTTTTAATAATTTTACTTGCATTGCCAATTATTTATCTATTGTTAAAATAGTATGATTACAAAATATATAGCAACAATTAAAACATTTTTCTTAATTTGTAAATTGCTTATTAAAATTCATTAAAATCTCTTGCCTTAGTATTGTGCTACTACTCTTAGATTTCTTGTTAAATCTTATGTTTTGAAATTTACATTTATATGTGTCAATTATAGCTGGTGCAAAGTTTTACATTATTTGATGGAAGTGGAGAAACCTGTCAGATCACAGTTGAGTCAAGCAAATATGCAAAAGGTAATAACTATAAATTTTTTTTTATCTCGGTTATTGGTATTTAAAAAATGTTTGATTTGATATTACATCAAAGTATTTCTTATTAATTTTAAAGTAAATTATTTATTGATTAGATTTTACTGAAATAAACTTTTGGGAAGGAAATAATGAGCTTAAATAAGCAAAAATATATTGAAATTTTTGTTTATTTAGGTGAGTACAGGAAATAAATTATTAAATATTTGCAAATAATTGTACTCTTTCTATTTTATTAATATTATATCTTTGGTATTATAACTCATCACTAATTTTTGCATAAATCAAATAATTAACTTTTTCAATTAGTTTTACTGGTAAACAGTATTTGAATTTGGAATTAATAAGATAAAGTTATAAGTATTATTTCTACATGAAATTATTCTAAGAGTCATCTACATGAACTTTTTTATTTGATACAAAATAAATATTAAGAATTGAAATATTAAAATAATTGAAAAATTCATTAGTATATTATTGTAAAAAAGGTTAGTTCTTTTACATCAGAATTAAATTTTAATCAGTTTATTTCCTATCTATATCACAGAATAAATGTTGTATACAAAAACTATTTATAGATATCTATTTTTCTACCTACTGCTATTTGCATGCTTATGTTCGATTTGGATTCATTTACATTTTTTAACTATGGATTTTTCTGTAGGATTAACCCTATTTTTTTTATATAGGATTTTTATTTATAATATATTTTATAGATATGACTTAATTAAAAAATATACATTTTAGTTAAAATTTATTTATATTTTATTTATTTTAGTTTTTAAATTTATGTAATCTAAAATACTTTGTCACTTATAAAAATCATCATAATAGATTTATAATCTGCTTCAAAATAGTTTAACATTGAAATGTATTGTGATATGAAATGTTTCAATATATTAATAGAATTTTATATATTGGGATAAATGTATTTATAAACAGTTGGTATATTAAAATTGGTTATAAAATCATTTAAATATAATAAAGATAAGGGGTTTTTTCTTGTTTTTGAATGCTTTTTTCTTTAACATGGATAACAAATTTTCATTTTTCTTTTATATATTATAATTATATAATTAAAAAATACTTCTTAGAAAATATTCAAATGTTTTAAAAATAATTTGATCCATGTTATTATAAATTACTTATGTGACAGTTTTTACATTTGATGCTCATTTTTAGGAGCCTCTATTTAACGAGCACTCCTGGTTCTAAGAACAAATTTCTAATCCCTAACATGATACAATAGATATTATGATAATTTTATTTCTATTTACTAACCAAAATTTTGAAAAATTTCTTTTAGCAAAAATATTGTCATGCACTTTTGTTTGCCTTTATTATTTGTTATCTGTTTTTTTTTTTTTTTTTTTTTTAATTTATTTATTTACTCTATAAGGTTGAGGAGTTTGGATTGATATTTTTAAAAAATCATAAATCTTTCAAATTGTACGTGAATATTTACACTGCTGGTGTTTTAGTTCTGGATTTTTTTTAAGAAATTTATGTGGAAATTTTCCTGCTTAGTAAAATTCCCATCTTACAAGCCATACATCTGAATATAATCTATAATTTTAAATTTATATAAACTGTATCTCTTTTTTCAGAAAAAAATTCCTAAATTAAAAAATGTTTAAATGTGTAGTTTTGAATAAAAAAAACTTATTACTCTGTTAGATTTTTTCATCTTTAAAAAGAAGGAAGTAAGAATCATTTTTAAGCATGAAATTTATTTTACATGCATTTCTTATGCAAATCACACTGAATAATATTTTCAATGGTAATTAATTTATTAAGAGAGTGCAGTTTGATGAAAAAAAGAATATAGTTTTAAAATCTAACATTTATTTTTAATGTTTTACCAATTTTCAGTTTTCAGAAGTATTTCATTAGTCCCTATGAATTTGCAGAAGTGAGCATCTACTGTAAAAAAATCAAAAACATCTTATAACTTTAAATGTCACAAATTTATAAATAATATAATTTCTGTAAAAAAGTATGATTTATTTTCACCTATGTTTTGATTTCAGTTGAAAGATAAATCTAAGCAAAGCATCAAGGACAGATTTTCTGGTTTTAATAAGGAAATGGAAGAAATAACGCGTACACAAAAAGCTTATGCAGTTCCCAATACTGAATTACGAGAGAGTCTAAAAAGAGATAATAAAGAGTTTATTCTACCAAAGTACACCATGTTTTATGAAACGTAAGTTATCCTTTGAAGATAAGTCAAGCTATTTATTTTAGATGTCTTTTATCTTTTTGTTATTTATACTGAAAATTTTTAATTACTTATAATATAACCTTATCTCAATTATGTTTATTCAATTTATATTATATAATTTTCATATAACTCTTTAATCAGAAATTTTATGTGTAAAGGAAATATATTAAAACATTTTATTTTTTTGTGTTATACCATTTAATAATATGTTGAATATTTATGCGGATTTACTATAGAAATAAGTTTTCCTATTCGTATCTGCTAATGAAGATGATTATAAGGTTAAATTATTTATATAGAAGACAAACTTTCTAGTTCTAAAAAGTCCTTTTATATTTTGGATGTAAAATTATATATTTTGCCAATTGAAAAAGCAGTATATTTAATTTTATGATTTGTACTTATTTATAAAAAGTATATAAATTAAAATTGTTACTGTTTTAATTTAATTACCTAAATTAAAAAATGTTTTAAAGTAATATCATATGTCAAAACCTGTAGAGAATATAATCTTATATTCATGTATCTGAAGTAGTTTGCATAGTATTTTGGCATAAGTTTATAAAGTAAATTCAAATGGTAAAAATTTGTGAAATTATGAATGTGTGAGGTATTTGATTTCTCTACTCAAGGGATAGAAATGTAGAAGATATTTCCCTTTAGTTAATACAAAATTTTGTTGACTAATAATAGTTGTAAATTAATAAATTGAATCATGATCATGTTTAACGTATTTTAAATATCAAACTAATTATATGTATTATTATTTTATAAAATATGGAAATGATCAAAACTCATTTATATTTTTCCAAAAAATAAGTAAAATTGTAACATTTTATTTATTTATTTTTTATTTATTTTTTTGTTGTGAAAATATGTAGATGAATTTTGTTTATTTGCAGTTATTATATATATATTATGAATAATTAACTGATTATTTCTTTTATTGAGTTTATTTTTTTTATAAAAGTACAAAATATATTTTTTTTTTATAACTTTTTATTAATAGCAAGCAATAGATATTGAACTTAAATTGAAAAATTATTCTTTCTTTTGATCAGAGATATCACAAAATAATTTAATTTTCTAAATTATCTAAATATGTTTTCTTTTTTATAGCTACATTGATGCCGGATTTACGAAGAATATTGATAAATATATAAAGTATACTCCTCAAGATGTATCAAATACTATAGATACATTTTTTGATGCTGCTGCTTAATATTTTGTTCAGTATATAAAATGCAAGATTTTGAAGCATAAATATAATTGCATTTTAGTTATATGTTGTAAAGAAAACATTATAGAAAAGTATTTTTTTAATTATATTTTCCAATTATGCTTATAAATATCTGTATTAAAACTTTATTTAATATTTATAATCTTATGATTTTTGATGATATAAATATAAAAAGAGTTTAAGTCTGTAAATATTGTGTAACATATGATTGTTTATTATTAAATTATTTATTAAATAATTAGTATTTTATTATTTTTTCTGTACATGGTTATAAGAAACAAGCAATTTTGCATCATAGCAGAGATCATATTTTATGCAAACATAAGAAAATTTTTAATGAAGATTTAAAATTAACTTTTTTTGTATGGAAAACTATGCAGGAAAAAAATTTAAATTCATTAGTAATAGAGTATATTTTCAAACAAAAGTTACTGACATTTTGAAAAAGAGAAAAAAATATTTTGTGGATATTTGTTTAGATAAATATTAATAAAAATCATTCAATCTATATCAATGGGATTTTTCAATCATATGAATATTTTTTATCCTAAAAAATGATTTGTATGTATCATTAACTCTGAAATTTAAGCTTGAGTTTATTCATTTGATTCACAGGCCTTGGCAAACTTTTTAAAATGTAACCAAGTTTCGATTGAAAATTATAATTTACAATATAACAGTATTTACTATTTCTTTAGCAGTATTTACTATTTATATATAAGTTTATTAAGTTTTTTTTCCTAACGCTATTTAACACCACAAAATGAGATCTCGCATCGCTAAATGCAAATCATGTGAAGTTGGAAAAGCTTGAAAATCCCTCTTAATTTGAAACTTATTAAAAATTCACCCATGTTTAAATGTAATTCCATTCAGTGATGTTTGGGAAACATTAAACATGTCTGCTGCTGTTGAAAAAAATATTTTTTAAAATCAAAAAAATATTTTTCCTACAGCAGCAGACACCTACATAGCATATAATAAGTTTATTCATTTATTTTAAATGAGCTGAATCTGCAGTGAAATGGTTATTATGTTCAGGCTTTCAGTTCAACAGTTCCTTGATTTGATTCTCACCTTGGGGTTAGATGTCTGTAATGGTTTGAAATCCACTTTAAACTGTAATTCCTTTAGCTGATCTAATTAGATCCTTATATAAAAAATAACAGTGATTGTTAAGCAATAAGCAAACCTAACTCAGCAGTAATATGCAGATGACAGTGTTTAAAGGAGAGGAAGAAATACATGCATTTGTTTTTGAATTACCAAAACTCCATAGTTGTGTTACACATTTAAATTAATTGTATCACATCATAAGCAGCTTTAAAGTAAGTTGAAATGCTTGTTAATTAAAAGTTTAAATTAATTATGAGTGCTGTGAATAAAATTTCGAAATGAAAAGTATTAAGCTATTTATAGACTGAGATCTTGATATTAGTTTCATTCCATTCTGTTAGAGATGTTCTTAAATCAATCATGGGCAAAAATTACTTGGACAAACAAAATCAGGATTTTATTAGTATAGATATCTAAGTTGAAAAATAATGTACAAAAGTAGAATAAATAAAGGACTTATCTTTAAAAAAAAAGTGTTTTCTTTAAGGAGAGTACAAATAATTCATGGCAATGGGATGAAAAGATTTTAAATAGATGTAGGCTGTTCTTAATATACAAAGTTCTTGAAGTCCATTATTTAAATGAAATATTTCTAGAAGGGAAGAACATCATAAATAAAGAAGAAACGCCAAAATCAGAACAGTCCCAGAGATATCCAGTATTTATGTCAACATTCTCTGCAAGAAATAGAAGACAGCTGTATCACAAATTTAGTCTAACTCAAAGACACGAACGAGGAGGTTTATCTCACTACAACCCTAACCATTCTGCAAAAACTGACACTGGACAAAACCAAATTCTGTTTCACAATTTTTATTTGGGATGAGAATGTAATGCTTTTGTATACACTTTATATCATAGGTCAAGGTTCAACTAAACCTTATGTAAAGAAAGAAAAAATGTTTCTAAATGAAATATTGCAGTATTATGTCATTCTTAAACTGAATATAAAAACATGTTTCAATAACATTTATGACCAGTTTGTATTCATATATTAAATATGCTTGAATGTGACATTTCTAGTTATGGCTATTACTGTACTTTCTAAGTTTATTTTTGAATAAAAAATTCTACAAAAATCCCGAGTGGTAGTCTAATCTAAAAATATCTGAAAGTATTAAAGATAATTTTATGCAAATGTAATTGTTTTTAAGCATACCTTATTTGCATGCCATGCTACTTGTGCCTAGCTACTTATTTAAATGCAAAAAAAGAAAACTTTGTTTACTTAATGGAAACAACTAGTTGATTTTTTATGTGCATACATTTTTATATTATAAAAATAGTTTTATATTAGGTCAATAATTTTCATAAATGAAATGAACTCATTGCAAACTAATAAAATTATGTTTACAATTCTTTTAATATTCATAAATTTTTAAAAAATTCCAGATTGATCCGTCTGTTGTGTTTTATGCATAATCTTATGTATTTTTTAATTTTTATATACTAGCCTAAATATATATTTGAAATTTCTAAATCTTTTTGAGAAAATTTAAGTATTCATGTTTTATGCTATCATTACAAATTAAATTCCTTTTCTTAAATTACAAATAAAAAATCGCTAAAGTATACAAAAACAAATTTTATCAGTAAATTTTAGATTTTTCTATTTTGATAAAACTTTTGTGATAAAAAAGTATTTCTGAGATATGAATAATGCATGATTTTTTTATTAGTTTTATCATAAGCTGAGTTTACCTTTTAGATCTTTACACATATATATATATATGTGTGTGTGGCACCTATCTTGCTGAGAGGAAAATTAAAAGATAAAAGTTAATTGAAAAAAGTAAAACCAAGTGAATAACTCTAAACTTAATATTTCAATATGCAATAAATTTTCAAGCAATTGAGGATACAATTTCAAAATAATTTCCTGTGTCATGTTTAAGATTTCTTTAAAAAAAAATTAGATTTACAAACATTTCTGTTGAAGACAGTTGTCATTTATTTGGACTTGAAATCTTTTCCTAACCATTAATAAAATGGCATAATGGGAGAAGTAAAAAATTCACTATTTTAATTTTTTCTTTGTTATCATGTTTGATTTTTTTATATATTCAAGAAAATAGTGATATTCCTTTTATAAATAAAAAAAAAATACCCTGATTTTGAATTTTTGACACTACTGACAGTATGGTTATTCACGTCATTTTCATTACCTTACTTCCTATCACCCCATATATTTTTCCCAGCAATGTCAAGAAATATTAACGTTTCCTATTATTTCTTAAAAACAACTGCATTTTTGATAAATTTATTGATTCAAAATTTACACAACACATTTTAAATTTTAACCGATACTTTGAAAATTACTACTAATAAAAAAAAGAAGGTTGCAAAATTTCACAACTGATACAAGATGTTTCCAGTGAACGTCTGCTAGGATTTTCACTAGTACAAGAGGTGAGGTGATGGCATCTTTTATATAATAGGGCGCAGTGAGCATCGTGGATCCTCGTAATTTAGAAGCAGCAATCTTGCAAAAGACTTCTAAGACTTGATAGTTTTATCTTTCCTTAATAGTCTATTCTGACTTTTTAGATCAGAATAGACTATTAAGGAAAGATAAAAATAAAAAAATGCGAATATAAGTTTTAATAGTAAATTTCCTATTATTATTCCAAAAAAGGGTATAAGCTTGCTTACAAAAATTATTATAAAAATGTATCGTAAACAATATTTTTTATTTAGGTCCAATCGCTTTGCTCAATTATATCAGGCAAAAATTTTGGCCAATACAAGGTAAAACGTGTTGAAAAATTATGGATGACTATTAAATCTTTATAAAATAAAACCTGTCGGAGCTGAGCAATTAATTGTGGTGATCTAAAAAGAATGTAACTCCTGATTTCCCATTTAATTGCTCAGGAGTTAATTTCTGTGAACCATTTAGTATAAAATATAAACATCAAAGAAAAATTATCTTCTATACGATTCTACTATTGATTTCATTTATATCTGAACTTTGCGGGCTGGAAAATCAAATTTTTCCCTGTCTATTTCTTCTACAACATATTAATAGCAATAAAATATGTACTACTAGTAAAAACTATTTATTTCATTACTTAAGAAACAAATAATATGATTTATACTTAAAAAAATAATTCTTACTTTCATTTTATTGAAGAAAAATCAAGCAAAGTAATCACCTAAATTTTCTGTTTCAAAACAGGATTTTTAAAAATATATTTTCTTTTTTCGATACTTGAAAGCATTTCACAGTTTTTCTTAAAAACATACTTCAATCTTATTTAGATGCTTTGTTTTACAGTCGCTCGAATTACTACGTCATTTCCTTATTGTTTGAATTTTTGGAAATTCTTAAATTCTCATTTATTTGATCTGAATTATTTAATCATCCTTTAAGATATTTCTTTCCGAATTTGCTCCGTTGCGACTCGTAAATAAGGATTATTACCTACAAAAAAATCTTTGGTGAAAGCAATAACACAATGAATGTTAAAAATAAAAAAGACTTACAACTGTTTTTGCCAATTAGTCGGTTTTCTATATCAAATATTGAGAGAAAAATCCTATAAGGAGGATGAGTTATTTTTAAGTTTTCATTTGGAAGTAAGAGCTTTCTCATCAATAAACGAAATTGGTGCTCAACTACAAATATATAAACAAACATCTGTATAGAAAAATAATACCTAAGAACTATTTCCTATTCTGTATAGGAAATTTTTATGTCTTCAAAATAAGTACACAATTAAAAAAACGGAGAAAAAAATATGAAATTACTTTAGAAACTATATATATTAACCTAATTACAAAATTATTTAATTTCTAACTATTAGAAAAACACAATAACAAAAATTATAATTTGGTTGAAAAGATTCGTGACTAAAAAAGTTTGATGTTTACCTTTGATTACGGAATAATTTCTGTATATTTTTATAATACATGCATAATAATTCTTAGAATTCGTAACTGTTTTTTCTATATTGATATGTATTTGGGGAAAATGAGATTTAAAGTTCCAATCCATGTATACTGGGAGTTAAACATACGCGGTATTGAGCTAAAATTATTCCTTGAATTTTGTTTACCATTAGTATGAAAATCTCTGTACAGAGATAAACGGACAGACGAAGAAATAGTGTTCTAATCTTCTCAAGCTAGTTCTAGTCGTTGATGAGTCATGTTAAACTATTTAGTGATGAATAAGATGAAAAAAAATCATTAAGAAACCTAATTATTCCCTTAAGCTATAATCTCCATCTTTTGAATACGCAGATCAAGGTTAACCGTCACAATGTCTGTGGCTCTGCTATTGTTAACTGTTATATATTTAACAAGCATGGCTTTTTCACGCCAATTTAATAAAAATTAACATTCTTAATCACTGAAATAAATATAAAAACAATTTAGGCTATGCAATGCGCCATTGAAAAAAATCGATTGGAATTAAATTTGCAGTATTATGGGTTACAATTATTGAACATGAAGATGATCAAACGGAAAATCTTATGTATTTAAACCATTTTCCAAACATTAAAAGGCTGAATTACATGTCTAACACCTATGCATAGTTATATCAATTAACAGTATAAAAGGAAATATTTTATTTAGGTTTATACT
>JAPDSC010002447.1:0-11722 GCA_026290005.1 Latrodectus geometricus
CTATTTTGCATAATGTTATACTGTTTAGCTCCTTTCTCTTACTAAAATAATGAAATTTCTCAGAGATTTGATTGTTTTGGGAGAATTATCGCTATTTTTTATGATATATCTTAATTTTTGATAACCAGCTGATTTTTGAGAGAAAAACATTTAGGAAAAATAATTAGACCATTAAAGGAAAATAATTTTTGGAGAACTTGAAATCTGTAAAAAATATAATGATCAATGAAATAAATATGATTAAAGCCCCATAGTATAAAAATAGTAAGGGCTTCCCGTGTTAGATTTCTAGGTCATATTTGTAGATACGATGATTCTTTCCCGACAAAAAAAATAATACTTTCAAGAGTTTAAGGAAAACATTGAAAGGGAAGAACCCCTTCTAGAGGATTATATACCGGGAAAAAAGACCTTACACATCAAGGAATTAACTATTGAGAAGGATAGAGTCAAGTACAGGAATCTTGGGAAGTCAGCCTTGGCCTGCGAGAGACGGTAGTGCTTTTGAAGAAGAAAAAGCAGAATTTTATCTAAAATTTTACAAAAGCTTTCTCCCCTTCTGCGAATTTTCAATTCAGTACTATAAATTTACTTAATATTGAAAGTTTGTGTATTAACTTTATGAAATTAATTGTATTTTGTTACAAAATCCATAACGCGAAGTTTATCTATGTATATGAAATAATTTCTAAAGATTTTAAATTACAAAGAATGAGTATTTTCAAAATATTTCATACTAAATGCAAAATCTAAACTTATCTTTATCAATATTTATTTTGATAAAATGCAAATCTTCATGCCACACTTCTTTTCAACAGATTTTTCTCACTCACTCTGTAAAAACTAATGTTTTAAATTTTGTTCTTTAAAATATATAGTTTTTTAAACTGTAACACAAGCTTAATTTCTTAAGTTCTTCATTTATACTTAATTTTTATTAACTTTGAAAGTTATGAAAGGCAGTAGAGAAATACTTTTCCGTATAAATTACAGCAAATAATTAAGTAACATATGTAAAACAAAGTATGGTTATTGAAGGAATTTCTGAATATCATGACAAAATCATATCAGTTGTTTATTTCTTACTGAACTATAAACACTTTTTATTTTTGCCTGAAGACATACAGTTACAAATAAAAAAGTAATATTTCTACATTTTTCTCCAAAAAATGAGTGAAATTGTTTTTTAGACCATAAATTTGGTTTTGAATTATTTAATGATATTTCCTCACTGAATGCTAAATGTTTAGTTAAAAAACACTTTTTATTGATAATTAGAATAGTTACATTGATAGTTAAAGAAATACTGCTTATTAAAATGAATGTTTCTGAAAACTATATAACTTTGAAGTATAGCAAAAATGCCAAAAAATAAAATCTTTGATATTAAAAGCCTGAATATTAAGGAAGAACTGTTATAAAACTATTCACAATTTATTTGCTAAACGAAATAAAGAAAATTCTAGCAAATTTAAAAAATGGAGTTTTCAGCATAATAAGCATAATTAATGGAAACAGAAATAAAAACTGAAATCTGTAGTCATATATTGATATTTATTGAAAATATTTCCTCGTGTGAGGGAAATAAAATAAAGAAAATAAAATGTATGAAACTACCATTATCAAACTATTAGATAAATGATTAATAAGAAATTATCAATTATATATGTAAAAAAACAAAGGACTTTAGAAAGTTCCTAGTGAAAATATATGAACAAAAGCTATAAAAATAAGAATAAAACTAGCAAAATGTACAGAGATGGTATTACATTTTGATAAAAAAATGCATTATAATTATGAAACTAATTATGACATTGTATATAATTCAGTGCTATCCAAAATGAACTAAATTTGAATAAATATTTTGTATCAAATAAAAATATGTGATACTTAATGTTTAATAATCAACAATCTTGTAAGACTTTACTTTTGTATCAAAACATTAAAAGATTAATTTCAAAACTGCCTTGGGATTAATTTTAAAGAGATAATTCTTTGCGCTATTATTATTAATTTTTCTATTAATTTTTACAGTTATTAAATACTAAGAGAAAAATAACTCTACCATGAATAACAAATGCTTAAAGGAATTTTAGTACTGATGACTCAGTCATTAAAATGACTTAATATATTATTTGAATTTTGAATTTTTTTTTCATTGTAAGTGTTCTCTTTTCATTAATTTTCCATTTCAAGGAATGGAGTTTTTATGACAAGTTCAAGTGATTATAAGATGATTTTAAAACTTTTCAAACATGTTTATAACCACGGTATGTATTAAACTCACAAGCTATGGAAAATAAAACTAGAGCACTAACTATTCAGCAGAAAATTAGAGTGTTATATATTTAAAAGATTTTTATTTATTCACTTTTATAAAATATACTTGATATTTAATTTTTGAAATATAATTCTAAAAAAACAAATCCTTTAATAACTTTTTTAATGAAAAGTTTTCAACAGCCTAGTATTGCAAAATTTTATTATAAAGTACGGAAGAAAATTAATCAAATAATATTAATTTATCTAATGGCTAGTTCTTGCAAAGTGGTAAAAATTAGCATAATCTTCACATATTTAAGAAATTGTTAGCATATTTTAATTAGTGAAATTAAAAGCAAATATCAGAATCTGTACCTTAGCCTAGTATCTAAATGGATATTAGGCTAAAAAAATTTGTAACATATTAAACATTTAAGACAAAATTTTATCAAATACTTATATTGATTTATTAAATTTAGAGGTAAATTGAAACTAAATACGTTATTTAAATTAATGTTTAAAAAATTGCTTTATGTAATGAATTTTATTAATTACTTTAAACTAATTAAAAGTTAATTAGAAATTCAAATCTTTTTTTTTTAAATTTAAATGTGGAGCTCTTATAGTGCTGTTTAATACGAAGAGATTATGTTACATAATATTGCTCATTAGATACCATTATATGGACTCTAAAACTTATACATTTTATATTTAGAATATCATTTAACGCAAATTACAATACTAATAATTTTTTAAACATATTTAATAATATA
Source organism: Latrodectus geometricus (assembly GCA_026290005.1). NCBI lineage: Eukaryota > Metazoa > Arthropoda > Arachnida > Araneae > Theridiidae > Latrodectus > Latrodectus geometricus. The sequence continues at coordinate 3,036 of JAPDSC010002447.1, forward strand.
AAATTAAATAATATAAAATTAAATAAAATATGAAATTAAATCAAATTTAATTAAATATGTTTGTGGAATAAATTAAACATAAAGTATTAAAAGTATCTAATAAATATTCAGCAACATATTGCAAAAATGTAATATTAGTTAAATGTATTAAATTTATGCTATTAAAACATCGAAATAATGGAAAGAAACTTCCTTGTTTCTAAATTAATTAAAAGAGATTTTTTAAGAATTATAGAAAATTAGTATCAAATCAGATTAATGGTCCAAATCTGGAATTGGATACATTCATTATACGATATTTTTTTCTGTATAAATCAAAGTTTTATTTTAAATTACAACCAGAAATGTATGAATCTGAACTGATTAAGATTTTACTTATATTAATTCAATTAAATGAATAAATATTTAGCAATTATGTTAAATATAATTTAAATATATTTTTTATTTAATTAGTATCAAAATACATTTTCTACTCCCTTAAATTTCATTCATTCATTCACTAAAAAGATTTGAAATGTGTAATTCATAATTTATAATTAAAACCGTTTCGATAATTAACATTAATACTGAATAATTAACAGAAAATCTCAATCTGTTGCATTGTAAATCAAAATAGTTTGAAATTTAAGTAGTAAGTGCATTAAAATTGATTTTAATAACTTTAACTTTTTCTATAAAAATAATAAGCCAAAAAATATTACAAGATAATAAAGTCCAAAGATTAAATAAAATCTTCCATATCATTAATAAAATTTTAGCTAAAGAGAAATCATTTTGATAATCATAATTCTGAAAAACTTTATATGCGCAAGGGAAATTAAAATCTACAATATCTGGATTTTTGAATCATAGTTTTCCATTGAACGTTATAAACTTATAATCTCGAATTTTTCATTTAGAATAAGTTAACAAAGACTTTATTTAGAAAATATGAATGAAAAATATATTTCTGTAACAAAACAAGTATCTCCAAGCTCAGTAGAAAAACCGTATTATAAATTTCATAATTAACTCAAAAAATTTCCTTTTTAAAAGTTTTTAGAATATATTTTCTTAATAAATTAAGAAAAAATACAATGTTATTTTCACTTGATGTAAATCAAAACGCTTGTCACATTTATTAAGGGCCTAAATTTACAGTTAATATCACATACGTTCACAAATGTGTGAATAAATGAGTCGTTGAAGCATAAACAATACTGATATTAAATCATCAACTCATCAACTTCAAAGAATAATGATTTCCAATGGAAAATGTGTACCTAATTTTCAGAGGAAAAAGAAATTTAGAAAAAAAGTTATATTTATACTATTTCGACGAGATGATATGATTTATTGGTGACTTAAACAATTAACTGAAACAATAAGTAATTGTGTATTAGTAGCCCTCAGACTATGTACAGTAAACATGCAGACAGAGAAACAAAATGCATAGATGTATAGATATTAAACTCTACCAATAAAACTAAGTTAAATCTAGTCCATAATGAAAGACATTTACATTACACATCTGCAATACATTTCTTTTTTGTAGAAAAATTGCCACATACCACCCGATGGGCTAGTAGTTCTATCGATCCTGCTAACCTTCAGTGCAACAATAAACTAAGTGAGATTAGGCTTGACTTTTCCTCCTTTGCGAATTAAGTAAAAAGCAAACTTATAAGAAACTTATTTTAGGTATTTTGTAATACTATGAACTTAGTACATTTATTAATCAAAAACACTTTCTAAAAACCATCTAATTGATGCATTTATTTCCAGTTAAATGCATATTTAAGATTATAAGTTCTTTGATAAAAAATTCACTTTCCATTTGCTTTCAAACGTAACTGAAATATTAAAAAAAAACATAATTCTAATTTAGTAAAATTACTAACAAAGTACAAAGGAAAATATTTGGAATGTTTACAGTCATTGTGTCAACTATTTAAATAAAACCTTTTTTTTTAATTAATTTATTTATAGCATATAAAATTTTTAAAATTATTATTATAAAATGTCTTATACATTATATATAAAATTTTATAATTAATAAACAATTTAACTTCACACAATCACTATAAAAAATGTAAAATTAATATCAAACATTTATTTTCTTACATGCAAAAACATGTTTTCCTGGGAAAATAGCACAAAAAAAAATAAATTTTCCTGAAGTTCTTGCTTTGTTAGAAACAAGGATTTTATTTTTACACGAAAGAACTTTGGATGAAATATCTAGTTGATGTAAAGGAGTATGAATTCTTTCTTATTGTTGCGAAATCTGAACTGGAGAAAAAATCATTCTTAAACACTTCTTTACGACACATTTATCTTTATTTGAATACAAATTGTAAAAAAGATTTTTAAATTTAATTTAAGCTAAATATAGATTTTTATTAATTACTTAATGAAATATTTCTCACTGAAATCTAATGGATGTTTCTCACATTTCTAATTCTTTAATTATAACAATATTTCTAAAAACCATATTTTATTATTTCAAAATAACTTTTAAAAGTTATTTATATTTCAATGGTATTTAATTAATGAAGTTTATGGTGAAAAATGAAAAAAAACAATGAAGGTCATTTTAAAATATAAAAAATTCAGACAATATATTTTTGCGAAAAGCTGTTTGTTTCAATACTTTATGGATGTATAACAACACAACATATGTGTTCCATAAAAAAATCTATTTTAAACTAAAGTATGGATAAGTGATATTAAGACTTAATTCATACACAAAATAAGTTAAATTTGTCAACACATTACTTATAAATCATTTTGTTATTTTTTTAAAAATACATGAAAGTGAAACGATAAATTCATTAAAAATTGAAGAATAGTATTTTTTCAAACAAATAATGATTAAAATAATTCCATTTATGATTTGTAATATGTAAAAAAGATAACAAACATATATCAATATAGCTCCCTATAGGTTTTAAATGTCATAATATATTACTTAGAAATGAAATAGTTTGAATGAGAAGTACTACAAATTATATTGTATAATAATATAGTATTTCTCTTTTCTACATATTTTAAATACCACAAATTAAAGGTCTCTCTATTGATGAAGTGCGTAAATATGGAGAAGAAATTTTAATTTTTCAGGTACTGAGCATTTGGTAAAATCATTTTGACATACCAAAGCAGCTCATTGCCTTAAGAAGTCTTATTGTTTAAAGTTTTGCTTGATTTTTCATTAATTGTTGTTAGTTAAAATTCAAAATTGTGGTATTAATTATGGAATAATAAAATAATGAATCGACAACCCTAATAATTGGATAGACTCATAGTTTTTCTGATTCTGTTTTGCAAGTGGGTTTCTATATGTGCCAGGGAATACCAAGACGGTAGTGAGTTTTATTGGAAAGATGAATAAGCATTCTGGCTATTGTCACAGTAATCCTATCCTTTACAGCACTCAATAATCTTCATTTTTTTCTGTAAATGATGTTTTTAACAAGATCCAAAAGCGAAAATCTCGGGTTGTTATATAAGGTGATATGCGTCGCAAAGAAATAAAACTTCTTCCATTTTTCGTGATAAGGAACAAAGCAAATAATAAAAATAAAGATATTCAGACAGAAAGAAGTCATCTTATTCAATAACAGTCTAAGACGATGATTACAAAAAAGATGATTTTCAAAAGATATAAAGAATTTTTCTATTGCAAATCTTAATATAAATGAAAATATAAGAATTATTTTATATATAAATGACGCATAGTTCATCAGTTTATGTATATAGAATAACGTTTGTTAGTATTTTCCTACCTCATAAAATTGAAATGTGTGTGTGTCCAATAAATATTTTAACATACCCTGTATATATATATATATATAATATATGAAGTGAAACCTGAAATTAGAGCTTTAAAAACTACTATACCTTTCTTTTTTACACTATCTACAGTGTTAGCACCGTGGAAAGTAAAATCATAAACAACTAGCTTTAGTCTCCAAGTGATTTTTCTAACATTTGAAAGAGTATTTTCTTTCATTTAAATAATATTTTAATAAGGCAAACCATTATTTTTCTTTCACTGTATAAAAAAAATAAAACTTCTCTCAAGAAAAAACCACTCAATCTCTTATACTTTTTTAGATTGTTAGAATATTCGAATTTGTTCATTTTTCACAAATTTAATTAATTAATTTTCCTCTCAAAAATATAAAATATAACAGATGTATTAAATTAGCTAACTCTATTCTCAATTTCACTTAACATGATAGCATCAGTAGAAAAGTCGGATTTATGTTATGTGTACCCATCTTTACGTGTAGGCTTGGTGATTCTCTCTACTATATAAATCCATTATTTTATTTTTTAATTTTCACCTGGGGGAAGTCAAGAAAATGATAAATAAGGTTAAAATTTTGATAGCTTTATAAATAAGTTTAATAAATTTATGATCTGGAGAGCCTGGATATATATTTTGTGAATGACCCTCTTTACTTTTGTTTGATCCTTGTACATTGGATTGAAACACCTGGATTCTTTAAAAGGATGACACGAAGAGAACTAAAATTTCAGTAATATAGGTGCTGCTGATTACCGCAACACATTAGCAATTTCTTCACAAACATCACTACGCTTGCCTTCATTGATAGTTATTTTCTTAACTAAAAACGAACCCCCTCTGAGTTTACAAGTTTACAATAATACAAGTACAATATTCTACAAGTTTACAAGTATAGCCATGTTGATAAAGTTTTTATTATATTAGTCAAGAATGGTGTGCTACTGCAAATTATTCTTAGTGGAATTTGTAAGAACTATGTTGACTGAATATCCTGCATAAAAATTAAGGAAAATTTCTCAAAAATTGAAAAATAGAACATTTTTCTTCGAATTAGGATTTTCTATTTTCACTCTCATTTAGACCTTTCATAATCTTGTTGAAAAACACTAATAAACAACGCCTAAATAATATTTTACTATCAGATATACTTTTGAGAATATATACATGATTTGCTCTTGAATCTGGATAAAAATGTTCTAACAGTGTCCGAAGCAATTACTGATCTTCTATTCCACCAGATACTGTGGATTTCGTTAATATTCAAGTATGTGTGAGACAGTTAAGTTTTTTATTTTGTTAAATTATTTCAAATGTTTGAGATATATCTCGACATAACAGTCTTTCAAAAAGTCAAGGCCAGCTTTTATCATTGGTCATGTTGGAGCATTCTAGTTCATTTCATAACTTCTACAAGTTCCTCGCCATCTGGATAAATTTTATAACTGAAGCCTTTGTCTCATATTTTAGATCGCTTATTTTGGTTGCAGGCTGGTAATCATGGCGAAAACAGTTAACTAGTGAGACAATCTGGAATAGTTCTCAAAAAGTTTTTTTTTAATTAAACTGTCTCAATATTTTTGATTTTATTAGATTTCTAGTCTAAGAAAATATGTCTCCATCCTTATTCATCTTATGCTTGAAAATTCTAAAAAATTAAAAATTTTTAAAAAATTTAATAAAGTAACAAAAGTTTAGTTTGTTGTAAAAAAAGTTAAAACTCTCGCAGTATATTTTAATAGCCAAATCCCTTTAACAAAACAATAAAGGTATACATAAAATTTTTACCCATAACTGTACCATACCATATAAAGAATTCAAATATTTGTACTCATTAGTCATATTACTAAGCTGATCAATTAATCTAACAGCCAATGAGTATGATGCTAAGAACAAATCTTCAACCGCTAAATACCTAAAGCAATGAAATGAAACCTTAGTATCGACGAATCGATGACAGCTTACTTCTGAAAGAAAACATTTTATTATTAATAACACGTATTTTACTTCATTCCAACTTTGAAAATGTTCTTTTCATATCAACATGATAATGCTTCTGTTAATACTCTGTAGGTAGAGACCTACTATTTTTTGATTTATCAAAAAGTGGCTAGAAGTACTTGCAGTACGTATTCCAAGAACCGATATGAATATTACTGAATATCGTTGGTAAGAATTGGAGTATCTATTTTGAACCAGATTAGAACCAGTTAATTATTCAACACGTTGTAGAAGAAGTTAAATACAACTTTTCAAACAATTTGTCTAGTGAGAAGTCTACTTCAAAGAAAAAAAATTCTATAACTAAAACAGGGAAGTGAGATATATTAATTATATATCTTATGGGTTTGAACTAACAAAATCAGGTATCGTAAAATGTTTAACCACATAATTTGATTTATATTTTTGAAAAAGAAACATATAGTTTGAATGTGTATAAAGCCACATTATTTACATAAATATCTGCATGTTTATTATTTGAAATTTTTATTTTTAACTAATTTGTATGTATTTTATATTAATTAATCAGACTACATTTGGATTATATTGTATCTTGTAAATATTTGTATAACATTAAATGATATTAAACTATGCTGTCAAAAGCCGCATTTTCTAATATTAAAAAAATAATCACATCAATGACGTATTTTTCTTGGTCAAACTTTAAAATTCATTGATTTTTTATACGAAATTTCTACTTTGGTAGGTAATCAAAATTAATGTTTACTACTATTTTATGAAAGTGCGCATGAGTGCCCTCCAAATGAAATATCATCACATAAACCATCATTTTCAAACACAACTACCATTTTCAAATAAAAAATTAGATCCAGCTCAAAAATATTATTTTTATTGCTGATTCTGACAGCTTTAATATTCACTGTTTACTATTGCTTTTCTGGAGGACTTTTAACATTTTAGTCACAAAATTTATGAATCATAATTGTGAGAACATTGAAAATTCCCAAGCACTCACCTCAATTTAAAAACAGATAGAGAGCAAAAACAAAAACTCATCTACTCTTCAACCATGATATAAATATAAATGAATGAAATACATTTATAAATTTTCATAAAAATAATTGCCTAAATTGCTACCTAACATTAAAAACAAATGCTTTTACCTATATGCATCTAATGTTAAGTATTGCTGTTTATTTTTAATTTTAACACGCAATTTCAAATAACTTACCTCACTTTAAGAACAAATTCGTTGCCAGAAAAGATGTTTAATGCAATTCAATTTTAACATTTGAAAGGAAACAATTTAGGAAATCTAGTGGAACTCTTTAGAAAATGTTCTTTTGAGATAAATTTTCTTGAAAGAGAATTTGAGAAGTTAAATTCGCATTTTAAAAAGCAATGAAGCTCAAAATTGAAGTGTTATAAATAGAATTTTTATTCATAGTTTTGTTATTTTATAGAAGTTCAAAAGTACAAAAATAAGTCTTTTATTATTCTTAAAATGTTCTTAAAAAAAGCCAAGTGCTAAAAGTTATTTGATAAGAAATTATTGCGTGGGGATTGTTCTGTAACAAACACAATGTGTATGCATAAAATGAAAAATACAACAGTAAACTTAAATTTTATTTTAAATCGAAATGCTACAAAGTAAATGTTTCTTAAGTAAATTTTAAGTGTTTATTGACAAAGTATGTTATTTTATTTTAAATTTTAAAAAGTGTTCTTGGATAAAACAGAGAAAAACGTTATTTAAATTAATTAAAAGGTTATAAGCAGAAATAATTATTTTTGTAATTTGAAAATAGATTCTTTGATTGAATTTATTTTCAACCTATTTGGGTAATTATTGATTGCTATATTCATTTGAACGAAAAAATTATAATGAATAAGAAATTTGTTACATTATATTTGAAGCTGAATAAAAGTAATTTTATATGTAAATAATAATAATATAATAAATTATCATAATAATAGTAAAGTAATTTTATACTGATAAATAGTATAAATTTACACTTGTAATGCGTTCTTATTAGTGCAATACACTTCTCGCATAATTTTATTGAATAGGTGCTTTAAATGTAATTTGGTTGAGAAATATTTTATAAGATCAAACACGCTTACGTATGTAAAATTAATTATTTAATTTTAAATTACATGAGCCGTTCTGTTTAATTAAATAATTGAAGTATATAAATTGCAAAATAGAAACTAATAGTAGAATACATATATTGATAGCAATTATTTAACTCACGAATCATTGAAAAATTTCTTTGTATATATTTATTTCGAAAATAAATGAAGTAAGATATATTATTTTGGAATTAATGAATTTTAAACTTGTTGAGATAGCTCTTTTTCAAATATAAATTTCATTTCATTATGTTTGTTTCCTGAATTAATTCCTAAAGCAGTAAAAAACATTTAAATTAATATTTTTGATTTTAGCTACGATGTTCCGTTAAGATATTCTTACCAAATTAGAAATATTTTCTAAACTGAAACATTAATGTGGATAATAAAGCTGAGAAGTATATAATATAGAAAAGCATATAACACGTAAAAGTATATAATATATTATTTTTCAGTTTATATAACTCAATTAAATTATATATAAAGAGAGAGACGCTTATGTGAATTATCTCAGGCTTCTTGTTCATAAAATGGTTTATTTTTGCTTATAATTGAAACAAAAGAAACTTTATTTATAAGAAGAAAATTTAAAAAACCAAGTTGCTATTCACTATTTCAGCAATTTTTCATCAAGAAGTATTAACTTCAGACCACAATGTTTAGCAATCTCAAAGAAAACAATCACAGGAATTATCCATCAAATCAAAAAAATAATTTACTACGCCGCCCACCCTGTCTGGTGGGTAGAGTACCTGACTACGGATGGGGAGGACCTGGGTTCGAATCCCAGCTCGGGCAT
>JAPDSC010002453.1:0-16338 GCA_026290005.1 Latrodectus geometricus
TTAATGACTGTTATTGGTAATAAAATTATAATCCCTATAACTGCCATTAATTTCTAATAATGTATGTTATAGTTTATAATAAATATATATTAATGGCTATTATAATTTATGGGTACATAAATTCATGGCTGTTACAGATAACAAGACTAATCTATACAATAGTCATTAATTTATCTTTTTAATGAACCGATCAATGTAAATCTAATTTAGAATAATGTTCTGAATATATATATATTATGTGCCATTCGCAAACAGTTTTTAAATAAAATAGTTCAAATTATATGGCATGAACTAGAAACATTTTCTCTCATACATATTTCTAAGAGCTTTACGAGAGAAATAAAATTACATTTCCGATGAATCTAAAGCTACAAATTGCAGTATTATTCTATCAAGATAGAAAATGCTATTGCCAAACATGAATATTCCTCTAGTTTATTTTTTAATTCGCTAATGATGAATATTATACCAACAAAAATTTCAAGCCATAGCAATCTATTTAGATTTATTGTGTATGAATGTAAGATATCACTTTACATATCGAAAAATCCTGAGTAGGTTTTTAACGAAGTTAAATACAAAGAAGATGTCTATAGATCTTCTACATATTATGTGCACGTCTATCGGTGTATGTGCTCCGGAGATTTTCAGTTTTCCACCTTTAAGTCACGTAAATACGATTCACTACCTATGAATAAGTTTCATTGATGGCAGTTTATGCGGTGGATATTAAAATGATTTACAACAGTCTTAAACTTTTAAACAGTTGAATGCTCAGTGTTATAGTTAAAGACAGTTGAATGCACACCACACACACACACAATAACTGCAACAACCATTTTTAGAAAATTAAGTATATAAAATCCAATGGATTATCTCTTTAGTAATTCAAGAACGTTTTTTCAAAAAAGTTTAAATTTAGGATAAAGTTTTCATTTGTTAAATGTCATTAGCAAAAATGCCATAGGCTTTTAGTCATAAAAAGATACTTTTTCTTTATAGATTACCAGAAACCTTTAAATTTGACTAATCACACGAGTTAGTATCCGATACCAAGTAGTACTGCAAACGTTTTTTGATTCAAAGGTTTCAGTTTCACTATTAGCCACTACTGAACATTGGAATATGGATATTATGTTGCTGCATCCCCTAATGTCGTAATGGCCTAACGTTGGAAGTTTTCTCGATTTTCCTTTTTCTTGTATGTGAGTAAACATTACTAAATATGACAATTTTTTAAGGTGGTAATATCTGACAATTCTTTTTTAAATCCTTTACAACAATTTTTACTTGTTACGATATTTGCTTGTCAATGTCAGATGAAATGTACTGTATTAGCTTGCAGAACATATCTTTAAAGTAATTAAGTTTATAACAATACAGTATATAATTTTAATTAGTCTACTCAAATTTCGAATGAAAATATTGAATCTATATTCTTTTAAATAATATCAGGTGTTGTTTTAGATTCAATATAATGTAGGAACAGGGAGGAATGCAAATTTTGGACACATTTTTTGCTACCCCAGTGGATGACGATTTTCATGAAAGAAAAAATACCCATTTGAAATTTTTGAAACCAGTTTTTGAAAAACTGGTATTATGAAACCATAAGCAAATTAATTGTTAGAATCAGCTTTAATTTGAATTTAAATTAGATCCAGAAGTCATCATCAAAATGTCTGAATAAAGCTTAATTTATGTGCTTCTGATTTAATTTAGTTAGATACCAATTTCCTGATATAATTTATATTCCATTCCATGTCGCAATTTACATTTCATTATCAAACAAAGTTTCTTCGGATTCCAAGAATTAAAATTTTATTTACATAGATATGACATACTTTAAATTTATAGTGCCGCATGAAACATGTATTTTGTATTACTCATATAATGCTGGAAAACCCGTAGCTTACGAGTTTTATTTTATTTGAGTGCTTTTAGCAATGATTAAGATGCTGACGAAAAGATATTTTATTGTGTAATTATAATTCATATTCTGCATAAAGCATGGAATTTTCTCCAATTTCAGGATGATAAATTGGTTAATGCTTTCAAACTAAGTTAGGAAGAGATATCAATTTCTACAAACATTTAAAATGAATTAATTTTAATTAGCTTTCAGGTACATCATGAAATTTGTTTAAGTGTATATGCTTATTAATACATAAATGCAATATAGACATCATATATTAAAACTAATTATAGAGTAATTTCAGATTTAAACTTTAAAAAGTATTTCAAAGAGATTTTATAATAAATTTTTTTTAATTGATCTTTTGTGTAAATTTTTATAGAATTTTCTCTTAAGCACTGATTTTTGTGGAAGAAAATTGTTTAAATACGTTAGAGAAAAGCGAATATAAATATTTCTTTTAGTTTCTGGAAAAAAACGTTTTTCCGGTAAATTAATATTACACACATTGTGACATAAAATAAAAAATAAATTAATTATAAAAATAATAAAAAAAATAGGAAAAAGCAACCTTTCTTACACAATTTAAAACTGAATATATCATTTGATTAATGAGTCCAATAAGCTAAGCAATGCTGTTATCAAATCAGAGCATTTTTTGGTTGACTTTTTCAGTCACCATTTTTAAAAAAATGCTTAAGAGAAAAAATTTAGGTGACGGTAAAATCTAAAAACAGCATTTTTTAGAAAATTATAAATGAAAATTCACATTGATTTGTCTCTTCAGGAAGCGAAACAACGTTGCCAACTAAAACGAAAATTTTTCTTATTTATGTTACAATTTTTATTTCATCATTGCATAGAGATTAGCCAAGAATGAAATCTTCCAATATTAAAGGAAAAACATTGAATAGTAATGGCAACTCTTGGAACATCATTCTGTTATTTATCTATAATTATAACCCTCAGGTATAATTATTGAAGTTGCAACCAATAACAGAATATTCTTTTGATTTCATTTTTTATCATCATTTGTAAGAAACTTTAACAAAACAACGAAGAACCTTGAAAAACAAAAATTCTAAGAAAGTGACAATTAAGAACAGCATCAACTTAAATCAAAAGTGAAATCTTACATCGTTCCACAACTGAAATCAACAGAGCTGTTGTCCTAAATAGAATATACATTTTACTTCAGGCATCCAAAAAGAACTTTATAAGAACAAAAATTTTTCATATTAAGAACAATTGAAAACTTTATTTTTTTACAAATCCATAGATATATTTCACCCATTTGTTTTTCCCCTTAATGAGCCAAGCCAATAAACGCCACTCCGAAGCAGATTATTCTGTTATTTTTCTTACATCATTTGTGAGAAATTTTTCAACAAAGATTTTAGACAGTGGCTTCAACTAAAAATAACATATTATACAAGTTTCTATAGTCTAAAATATCTAAAGCTAAATTTCTTTCAAATCTAAAGCTATGAACTACCGAAACTCTTCAGTTACTTGAGAAACGTAATAGACAAATTAGAATATAACTAACTTTATTAATCTCCCACAATGAAGAAATTTTTAACAAAATTTTATAATTCTAAAGGCTGCTTTTATCAGTAACTAGAAGCAGTATTTTCTAATGCATCTGAATCTATAACAGCCATTGCATTTGCTCTTAAATAAACTGAGCATGTTTCCATAAATCAGATTACCTCAACTGTAAAGCTTTCATTGGAAAAGAATTTTCTTAAGAAAACTCTTAAAGCATAGTGGTTCAATGTTGTCTAGCCTAATTTTCATCACTGTTCTTTTAGTCTAAAACTATGATGCTCATTCCCCTCAAGTCCTCATATTGCCTCATCGTGGTAAGGGGCTGTTCCTGGGTGGAACGGGTGATGTACGTCAAAAGAGTATTCTCCTGGAAGAGCTACCCTAAACATGAAAGACGTTTCAGTTATGCTCATCTAAGGTCTGGAGGTGAAGGATCCACGTCAGTCTTCTATCTTGCCAAGGTACACCTGGTCTCAGGATCAACAAAAACTGCCTAACTTTACCATGAGACAAAAAATACTCATGGTAAAGTATTTTATGGTAAAGTAAGTACTCATGATAAAGTATACCAGAAAGGGGATTAGTCCCATCACCATCTTCAGTGCTTTGTATCTTCAGTGATATTGAGGAATTTTAGCACAAAGTTGAAATATTCTTCAGGTTACATTTTTTATAAGCACTTCACATTTTAACGGTTACCACAGTTATAAACAGCATTTTCTTCAACTATTAAAAAAATGCACTCTGCAAAATTATAGCTACCATTTATTTGTTAATTAATGAGTCTGGAGAAATCAACATTGTGGAATAAAATTAGGATTCTGATTTTCTTTTTCTTTTCAGATGAATATTTAAAGAATTAGTGAATATACCATTTCTATAATTCTCCAGACATTACTGCGCTCCCTAAAATATATGAAAACTGCTAATTAACGTCAGTATTTTCGGATTGATTTATTAAAACAAAATTTTTGCGGTGCATCTAGTTCATCTTATCAAACAAATTTTCAATATATAAGTGCATTTATATATTTGACCTAAAACATTCACTTGAATTTCATGATTCTCTTATTAAAAAATATTTTGCTAACTTCAGAATTATCATCTAATTTGATAATATCTCTAAATTTAATTCTAATAAAAAATAAGTTGTCAACTTTATTTCAATAAAATATGTTCTATTTTTGTTAAGAATGAAGATTTTCAACTTTTACTTTTCTTTCAAGACCGACTTTATGATTTAACCATTATAAGGATTCCATTTTCGAAAAATTCAAAAAAGTAACTTAAAATTAAATTAGTTTATAGTTAATATTTAAACAATATTTTTTAAAAACATTTTAAAGATACATCACACAAGCGAAATAAGCATTTTCAAAAAATTATGTTAATTCATAATCACAAAATTTTTTGTCAAATGAATGCGGGGAAATATCAACTTTCGCAATATACTTTACTTATACTATTAAATATATATATTATACATACTATTAAAGCTCGATTCTATTGCGTTCCATCAGCAACTTTTCTTCTGCTGGAATGATTAAAGTTGGCTAGGTTTTGCATCACCAGGGTATAAAGGCAATTTCCCAAGGGCCATTTTTCTTACCAGAACGTCGCCAATTTTCTTTTTGCATCGCGCAGTTGGGCGTGATGAATGCAACAACGGGAGCAGTTGGCGAGTTTTTTCCAAAAAGCTGTTCCTTCTTTTGCTCTAGGGAAAGAAACACATTCTATTTTATCCTTGAAAATTTTCCCACAAATGAAATTCAAAATAAAATAAAATATAAACAAAAATATCTTTAATCTGTCAATACAGTATCATTCTTGATTAGCTATTTTTATTCTTTTAAATTAATAAGGTAAATTAATTGAAATGTGGGACAATAATATAATAAGTAGCATTATATGCTAAGATGAATTTGTAATTAATCTAATCAAGAAGCTGTAGGTGCATTCCAAAGCATGGCTCTTAGATATTAACTTCAGATTGAAAAAGTTTTCAAGAATTGGTTTGAATGGATGGAAAACTGTATCAATTTTAAAGGTAAATATTTTGGATAATAATGAAACAATTTGTTGCCCCAAAAATTTGTTTTCATCCTACTTTTTTTTAAATACTTTAAAGGCAATCCTCATACTGATAGAAATATTTTGCTAATTGAAACTGATCTTTTGGCATGTCAGCTAAAAAGAAGTAAATAAACAATAATAAAACGCAATACAGAAAAATTGTACTATTTTAAAATAAATTAAGTAAATATTAGCAATCATAATGTTATGCAAAATGATTCATAATATTTCTTAGATGTAATTATATATTGCACTATCTCTATATATGCTTACAAATATAAATTCCAAAAAAAATTAAAAATAATATTTAAGTAATTAGAAATGTATATTGTTTAACAAAATAAAGGAAAATGTAAGGCATGTAAGCAATAAATGGTGATTAAAATTCTAAATATTTTCTGTTAAAATAAAATATATCATTTGCAATTAATTCAGAGGAATAACTATAAAAAATGTTAAAATTAAAACATGAAAAATTGTGAAAAAATATGAACGAAAATTGGGAGTATAAATTTCATTGTGTAAAATAGTGCACATAAACGACAAAGTAAAAATATAACACAAGGAGAAAAACGTTGTGGATTTGTTTGTGTGAAGATTATAAAAAATAAGAGAAAGAGAAAAAAATAAGTCATACACATATGTTTACTACTCTCTACGCCTTCAAATTACCACGGGAAAAAGTTTATTATTAGAAACTATAAAATATTATTAACAATACGTGACTATGTAAAATGCTTAAAGTAGGAAATAATAAAAAGTTCTGAAAAAAAATTCAATAATAAATGAATAGATACAGAAATTAAAAAAATTAAAAGCATTTTTTAAGAGAATGAAAAAAAGAGGTTGATCCTAAGATAGCATGTTTATCATATGACGAAGCCAACCAAAAGAGCAATTAGTGGGGGTGTTACCAGAGCATCATAGTAAACAATATATTGTTATTTTAACTTACATTTAAAAATAAATAACTATGTTGAGTTAAGAATATAGAAAAAAAAATGGAAAATAATGACGAAGAATAATTCCTTTAAATATATATTTTTTAACTTTTAATTACTTGAGATGATGATATATGGATGATGTGTACTGAAACTAAATGTTGCTTAAGAATATCTATAAATAATCGATAAGAATTATTCGTAATCAAAATTTAAGTTACGATGATTCCTGAGGAGAATTTAACTATTTCTTCTGTTGCTATTTTATTTGGAAGGAAACATTATATTCTCTAATTTCATAAATTTAATTTATCCTTATAAATCTTACTGAATATTTATTCATAATGAAATGTATATTAAAATTTTGAAATCCTAACTTAAATTATTATATCTTTCAAAATTTTTCCATTATGTCTGTATATACTTCGAATTACGGTACTTTTTTTTCTTTATTTTATATTAATTTTGATGATCCTATTTCTCATCTACTTTCATTAATTTTGAAAGAGGCGAATTTTCGATGATGTTATTTTTCACTTTCGAGACATTTTCTCATTACAAATTAATCAGAACGGAAAAAATATATATTGTAAAATAAATTTTAAAATCAAGAAAAAGTCAATTTCTTTCCAATAATGTCTTTAAATTTTATTATTAATATCTTTTTATTAATCTAATTTTATTATTAATAGGGATTTTTTTAAAACAGTGTATGCTTTAAATTTATACGTAATCTTTAAAATGTAATTTTTATAACAATAAGTAACATTTTTTAGAAATAGTAGTTTAAATAATTAATTTTTGTTTTTATAAGTTAATATATTGACTGCATTTAAATATTTGTGCTGTTGATATTAACACTTGTAATTAATATGTTTCAACAAATATGAGAAACAATGTGTGAGTGTTTGCTGTGAATTGAATTTCGCTTAAAAGTACTTTAAAATAGAATAGGAAGAATGTTAGTTTTGAAGGAAATATTTGAGTTAATTTTATAAGAATATATATATTTTTTTAAGTAAATTTCAGCAAACAAATGACGACAAAAACGAGTTTAAATTGTTTAAATTCAGATTGTTATTCATTGTTGGCGAATTAATATCAATTTATAACATTATGTATCAAATTCTTTACTTGTAATGGTTTCCAATAAAGATTTTATCGATTAAAATTTCCTCTGTTATAAATTCAAATTTTTTTATTAAATGAAATATAAAAGATGTTAATATACTATTAAACATGCGTAATTTATAATGTGTATTACCAGAAAATTAAAATAATAAGAAATAAGGGATGCAAAATGAAGTAAAAGATTTCAAATATTTTCGTATTTTCAACCTCAATGAAGGAAATAAAATGAACCTTTAATGTAATTCTCTTTAATCGCCAAATTGGTTTTCTCCGTTTCGCGAATCAAAGCAACAAGTGTCTTCATATTTCCTTCTCATTTCTGCTATCCTATTTTCTAGATTGCTTTCCCAATGATATGAGAGATGGCGCTGTTGGCAGTACTGTACCGCTGGCGCTTATCTCATTTTGGATTTGAAATCAGTATCTCGCTTCTCACGAATGCATCAAGTAGGACTAGTGAATGGATACACCTGCAGCATGTTCGGTCTCTTAGTTGCTATTCTCATCACTGCGACGAAAGGTATTTGAGAAAAAAATTAATTGATTGTTAAAAAACATTAATCGTATTATTTTTTTATTTTTTATCATAATATTTTATTCTTTACATTTTAATATTGAAACATTAATATCACATCCTTGGCTATACTTGAATACTATGAATATACTAAAATATAATTAAAAAAGTTATTTCTGTTTTGGAATATTCAAATTGATAAATAGTTTATTAAAATTAATTTCCAAATATTAATTATGAGTTGTTATTTTTAGTTTTATAAATAAACTTGCATCGATTTGCATTAATTTATCAGGAATATTTTATTATTTTCGACATTACATAATTATCAAATTTTATTCAGCTATTTGAAAGTGTTTGGTTTGGTCGAAAATTATTATTATATGAACTACATATTAAAAATAATTTTAAACTTATGTTTAAACATTTTTGCTAAATTATCTAAATGGTGCAGACCATTTTGCTTACTAAGGAATATATTATTTAATTATTACATGAATAAAGTAAAATCATTATTTAATTAAAAAAATGTCAATTTGAACTTTTCTCAGTATCATTAACGAAATAATTTATTAAAAATAGAATACAAAGTGTAAGCCTTTAGTTAATTTTTTTTTTTTTTTTTTTTTTTTTTTTGTAAAAGCATTCAAATTTATATTTTCATTTAATTTGTAAATGAATATTGTATTATTTTTATCACATTTTATATGCTTATGTTAAGTACAGTTTTCAATAACACATAAAATCATATTTATTATATTTATTAAATACTGAAAACTGTTCTTTATAATTAAAAATTTATTGAAAATGTGTTAAAAATTGTATTTAAAATTATTCTTTATTTTTCTTAATAGAATATTAGTCTTATATTAAAGTTTTTGATTAAAGTACGTTTACTATGTATATAATTAAAAAAAATTCAGTTGTTGAATACTAAAGCTAAATATTCATGCGTGCGAAATTTGTTTAAATTTTCATACTGAGTTTAAAAATCTGCTAAATATTCTTCGTTTGAAATTCCAAAAAGTGTAATATCACTGAAACAGCCTTAAGGAAGTAACGCATAGGGCTATGAAGCTTTATCGTTTGCAAATAGATAATCTGGGTAATTACATATTTAATTTGGAAATATGTAAAGTTTGGTAATGTTTACATTTATTCTTTCGTAAAATTTTTTCACGGAAAAATTCCATGCTCCGTAAATGTTTTTTCCATGCTGGAAGACTGGATAAGATGAAAAGTTATCTTTAGACAAATGTTCCGATGAAAATACTCCATGTTGTCAGCATTTAGAATAAGGTTAAAATACATTTAACCCTTTATCATGCAAAATTATACAGCTTGTTTATTTAATTTATATGCTACAGTAGTTTTTATCATTTTATAAACACTCTTAAATAAAAAATACGTTAATCTGGGCTTTAGGTCCCCTAATCTGCCAACTTGGCGATAAATGCACCAAGCGTGGTAAACCGGACGTTTTTATAGCCAATGAGCTCTTTATGGCAACCTCCGTAGGAAATAATTTGCGTTTTTTCGCGCATGCTCATTAATTGGTTTTTTTCTTTTAGCATTTTCATTGGTCGTTAATTAGTTTCAGTTTGAAAAATCGGTCATTTTCATTGGTTGCTGATTAGTTAAAAATCGTATTCCATTATCGCCATGGCAACAGCGATTTTGAAAACCCGCCAAGTACGGGACCCATAGCACACTTTCGCCAAGTTGGCAGAGTGGGGGACCTAAAGCGCATTTTTACCAAAAAATAAATTTGTAATGACTTCATAATTAAACAGGCACATAGGAAACAATTACACTTATTCTCAAATTGAAATTTATCCAAAATTTTTAATGCTTCGAAATGTTTTAAAAAATATCGTGATTAATTGTGTGATTGTTAAAAATCAATATTTAATGAATTGCAGACATAATAAGGATTTTTAAATTAATTGCCTTATAACCCCAATGCTCTCTTAATCAAAAAGTTCTTACAAATTATTTGATACTTTACAAAATTTGTTCACAAAATAGAATAGAAATGTTACTTTAAAAATACTTTTCTTTACCATTTTGATTACAAGCAAGAAAATAATTAATAAATAAATTAAAGTTTTTCGTATCTCTAGATAATGAAGTATTTCAACTCTTAAAATTAAATAAATTAATTATATTTAAAATAGTTTGATAAATTTTTTAGTTGAATCTAAATAGTAAAAATACTTGTAAGACTTAAATAATTTTCCATTTATTATAGACGATCACTCAATCTGATAAAATAAAATTTATCAATTATTAACATAATTTTAGATGTTTTTATTCATTTTATTATTTAGGGTTTAATTCAGTTGATGTTTAAGTATTTATTAAAAATTATTAAATATAAATGCAGAAAAATTATTAAAAATTTTATTTTCTTAATTATATTTATATTATATACAAAATTATATTATTATTTTTTAATCATTCTGGGTTTAAGTTTATTAGGTAGATCTAAGTTCTTTGATTCTTTTATTTTAAACTTTGAAACAAAATATTTAATAATAAGAGAAAGAGTTAAATTGGTTTATACGCGTTTTTATTATAATATTTATCCCTCAATATTTCAAAATTAAATTCATAGTTAACTTCATTTTTGATTTTGAGTTAAAACTTTTGGTGCCATCTTGTGATCAGTACCTGACTGGGAATAGGGAATACCTGGGTTCGAATCCTGGTTCAGCCATGGATGTACTTTCTTTCTCTCCTTTGTCCTTTTCTTGTATGAATGGTTACCTACGCTATAAACGGGTACCTATGTCACATATGTGCTGAGAAAGTCGGACTCCACACCAAATTACGGTTCAGTTGGAAAAAAAAATTAAAATTTATACAAGTTTACAATTAAAATTTTATTTCATATTTTTGTATGATGATAATCTTGAAACATCTAGGAATTAAGTTTTTTGAGTTAGTCAATTTTGATCACGGTTTTTCTTTAAAAATTAGAAACGAAGCTTATATATAAAAAGACATAAATTCTTTTATATATATATATATATATATATATATATATATGCTCGCTTATAACGAAGTATCCTGCTCAATCTTTTGGAATTTAATTTATTAACTCATTCAATTTTATTTAGATTCTGATAATATTTAGAAACAAGATAAAAAATATGAAAGAAGTAAATTCTTTTATACATTCTATAAAAATATATTCAATATTCGAGAAATAAATTTAGCTGTTAATAAAACGTAAACAATATATTTCATTTGTCGTTACAAGAACTTTTTTGTTGTATCTGAATTAACTGCTATGCTAATTTAGATACGAAATACTTTCACTACTAAACTCTAATCTCACTTTCTGTTAATCTTATACAATTTATACTGTAATAAAATATTTCATTCCGTCAGCTCCACTTTCAAATGTATAAAAGAAAATAAATTCCCATGTTTTAATTTAACCAAGCTATATTTATTTATGGAAAGTAAAATGGAATTTTATGTGTTATATTTTTATGTTTTATTTCAACAGTAAATACACACACACTCAACAATCTTATTTATGTATCAAGTCTCACATTTGCTCATACGCATGAGAAAAAAAAATAAATAAAGTCATTTAGGATTGTTTGGGGTGAAAGCACATAAAAATTAAAGAGCTCTTACTTATGCTGTTCAACATGGGACTGCGCCACTAAATATACTCCTACTGTTTCGAAAGAGTAATCCATTTTTAATTCCCATTGCGTAGGTGTTTTTGGAGTAATAATCAAACAGAAATACAGATGCTTATTTCAATTTAGTTTCAGAAGACAAAACAAGTTAAAAATCAAACTTGGTTTGTGAAGCCGGTGTATATATTTATGAGAGTGGGGTTTCGAACATTCCTAATTTACATATTGCTGGCTTAGAAACCCAAAAAATAAACAAATCATTAATTTCGAGACTGATGTCTCCAATAACAAAATGTTCATATGAGTTCAAATGCCAAAACAATTGGTTAATTATTCATGTTGAGACTGATATTTTCAAAATCATACTATTTTAAAATATGGCTTAGGAAGCCAAAACAGAAATTGTAGTTGCAAAACGATATTCTTTTTCATACATACCACCAGCTCCCCCCGGGTGCATTCTTTTTCTTGAGTTTTGAAGAAGGGTTGAGGAAGGAACGGCCGAATGTTACATCCAAATGACTTCAAATTTTACATACTCTACCCGTTAAAATTTAACTAAACTCATTAAAATGTATTAATTTTAAAACTTTTTAAACTTTAACATTAATAAACCTTAGCTAGGTAATAATTAATATTACATCATAGTATTATGATTAATTTATGCTTAGGTAGTTACTGCGCTATTTTAATTATCTTATTTTGAAGAAATATTAGTTTAATTAGATTGATACTAATGTGATTTAATTTGAATTTTCCTTAATTGTTGGACACATTGCAAATTAGAGCATTCCAATTGAGTATTAAATATTACAAATTTGAGTGTATAATAATTTATTCAAAATATTTGTGTAAAATTATGTATAGATACTCATTTTCATTCTATCATAGTTACGTAATTTTCTCAATAAAATATTTTTTTTTTCAAAATTTTCTCAATGCATTTAGCCTTTTAAAACTTTTTCAATTTATTTACAGATGACAATAACCAGTTGTATTTCAATGAGTCATAGTTAAAATAAATCTTGCAATAAAATGTTATTGGTTTATAGACTTCTGATTTTTATTAGTTATTTAAATTTAATTTCAACCATTTTTAAATTACGAATTAGATTATACATCTCTAATGAATCATACAGGATAGTAAAAAATAATCTTTTGATGTTATTATAAATTTATGTGATAATGTATTTACTAATTATATTATTAAAATGGGTTCAAATTGAACTTTTAGAAGTATTTTTATCAAGTTATGAAAATTGTTTGAATATACCATGACTTATTTGAAACATAAAAATTTGTTAATAAAAATGCTTATTTGAATATGATTTTTAATACAATAATTTTTTAATTTTTTTCTCATAATAAAAAAAAAACTATTTGAAGAAATGGATTTCAATCAAGAAGTTTCTAAAACCATTCAAATTTTTGAAAATATTCTCAATTGATGTTTCGATGACAATGACAATAAATCGTGGCTGAATAAATCATTGTTAGAAATCCAAAGTGCCTCTGATGTACTGTTTCCTGAGGTTCAATTCCAAGCTCTAATCATTAGTTAAACTTAGAAATATTAAGCGTCAATTTTATTTTACAGCGTTCTGTGAATCGTCCGGCGAATATAATTCTTCTTAGAGTTGCAGCGGCTGTAATTAATATCGCTCAAACGGTCTCGAAGTCATCCATCCCATCTTAGGACTATCCTTAATTAGCATTTTCTGGATCTTCCTGGAAACGAATGTCACGATTGCTTGACTTAAAGCCCGTCAATTTCCATGTTGGGAATCCCAGGAATGCTCGGTTTACTTTGCAGAAATTTCGGGGGTGGTGTAATCTTTTGAAGCACCCTCCCCATTCAATTGACTGGCTTCAAGTTACGGTTTATGGCATTTTGTGTCTTCTGCGATCTATATTCGGTTAAATTTTGTTAAGCGTGAGGAACGTAGGCGTCCGAATTGTTGGAATTTCTGTTAAACATAATTATGGACATATTTTAAAAATTAAAATAATGAACTTAACAAGAAGTAACTGTATAAATACTTTAAATATTTTGCTCATTTTAATGCTATTTCAATGCGCTATCTTTATGCAAAAATTTAAATATTTTATTTCTTTTAAAATAAGATTTTATACCTTTACAAGATTTAGTCTACACATACATATTCTTCAATAATGATATCAATATAATTATATTTTAACAAGGTTTCATTAATAAATAAAAAGCTTAAGGTTAAGACAATAAAAAGTTAATGGTTGAGACATTTCTAAAATTGATCACTTAAGTTACCTTCAAAATGGACTTTCAAAAATAGTTTTCCAATATCAGAAATCAAAAGGGAGAAAATTTTGGTAACTTTCAGCCCATTACAGAGATACATGCTAAGGGAAGAACTTCATCTATCTCATTTTGCTCATTTTCCCGGGATTGAACCTGGTATCTATCAATTCGAAGAAAGCTATGTCATTAGTCCAACATGAAAACTTATTATTTTCATATTTATTTACGGAATACATTTTTCATTTTCTCTAATGCCCGGATATTTGAAATTCCACCTATTTAGCATTGCAATTGTCGGAAGTGGTTGTAACTTATACAGTGAGGCACCCTGTGTGTGTTCCATCATTGTCTTAAAGATAGGTAGATCTTCATAGTTTAGAAGCAGGGATTAGGCAAAAGACATCTAATCTTGGCCAGCCACCCCAGAGTTATCATTTCACATGCAGGGCATTGCACTTACAAGCCGCAGACACCATTAGTTAAGACGACGGATTTGCGGTTGGTTCAGTATTCGAACCCATTATCTTCCGCAACAAAACGAACGCTCTTATCAACTAGCCCTATGTGGTCTCACTCACTGAATAGTAGATAGCTTAATAGTTAAAGTTTTAAGAGTTGTTTAATTATCCACTACGTAATTGCCTTTAGGGAAATTCTTCTTAGATAATACTAAAGTATAGCAAAAAAAGGAAAGTCGAGAAACCCTAAGTCACCCCTTCTGATACTTAATTATACAGAATTCAGAGGTATAATATTCATGTGCTATTGTTGAATAATTAATAAGATTGATCTTGAGAACTTTCGTTTTGACGTGTGCCCTCTTTTTACTTAGCTATTTTGAAGCTAAAATAAGTTTATACTTTGCACTCCTTAATAAGCAGTCTTGCAACACAAAGTTGTTGCAAGACATATTATGTATGAATCGTAAGTTCGTAAATTGTGGGACGTATTTGTGTGTCTCAGGGGAGTAAGCCCCTGATAACTCTCATGTTTTCTAACTCGATAGACATGTATGCAGAAAACTGGAACGCAACTTCCACTGTCCGTTAATCAACAATGGTTAAGATCGAAGAAGTTCAGTATTAAATAATGAGAACTTCTTAAATTCTCTGTTATCCAACCACAAGTTCTTGGGCCATTGTTGCTTATCGTTGGGGCTTTCGGATAGGAAAGTCTTAAGTTCGATGCCAACCATTTATAAAGTACACTTTATGCTGATTGATTGTTAGATACATTGTTATTTGATTTTAAAATGACTTGTAAAAATACAAATTTATTGACTTACTTATCCTCATTACAATTTAAAATAATGAACTATGTTCAGAATAAATTTATTGAGGAACTGGAATTCACAATGGTATTTACTCTTTTATTTCCTTTCTATTTCTTCTTGTGGCTTACCTTATGGAGAAAATATTCATAATCATTTCATATACAATTACTTTTAATACCAACTTTTTTTGAAATTTTCATTTAATTTGGAATATAAAATAAAAGGAAAATACTTATATCAAAGTTTATCAGATGCAACGGGAAAACAATGATGCGTGAAATTTGCATGGGTTATAAAATTAGAAAAAGAACACCTATTCAGTTAAAATGCAATAAAGATGCAATGGTTATGAATGATTTTTCATTGGTTACAAAATCAGAACCTGTACAATCATTAAAATACAACCAGAAAGACATTTATCATTAACTATTTAATGGGTAATTTATAATTAATGGCCTTAATATAAATATATAGAACAACAACCTATACAATCATATAAAAAGCAATCATGGGAATATTTACCTAGTCAAACAGCATCAGAGATACTATGCAAAAATAATTTAACAAATTTCTGCATAAATTTATCGGCATTACTCCTGCAGTCAAATTATAGCAATGATACCACGAGCTAATAATAATGATGTATGAATTTTTTATATAGATTTTAAAATTCGAACGCGAGAATCCGTCTGCAATATGCAATGACGCTAAAAATTTTATATTATTATAGATATACAATATAATTCTATGGAAATATTGATTTTAGGTATTTGTAAATCTTCATTTCAATAAATTATAGAACTTTATAAAAAAATATATGCATTTTTAAAAGAACTATACTTTTTGAGAATTCTTACGTTCTTTATTTTATTGTTGTAATATAAAATTTATTTTTTTTTGTTACATGGATTCATAAATATCTGTTTGTATATTTTTGAAAAATTTAAATTAATTACTTGTTTTCTTTTACATCATTTGGGTCTGTCATTTGAAAAGAAAAAAA